>JACXVO010046061.1:2435070-2446123 GCA_015501135.1 Hapalochlaena maculosa
CGGAATTTGAACTCAGAACATATCGACAGACGAAATATTGCTAGATATTTCATCCGACGTGCTAACGAATCCGCCAGCTCGCTACCCTCACAAAGCTCAATATTTCTATATAAAATGATCGTCTCGGAAGCAAAGGCCATGCTGAAATTGTGTACCGTTAACTTATTCTGTTTTCCGTTTTATCGATTATTTTTCTCCTTGTTTTCTAAATTGATCCCATTAAGTTTTCGTCTTATGACAAACGTTGGTGAGCAGAGAAAATCTGAACATGCAAGTCATTAAAATAATCATCTGTCTTGAACGGAGTTATAAGAATCGACAGTTGTTACCTGACACTCGTGTGTTCTTAGGATTTTTATTTCGTAGTGCAGCCATTAAGTATTCTTCTCATGACAAGCTTTCGCGTGTCAAGAATCCCTGAATACGCTACTGGTTAGAGTAGATTCCTTTGCTTTCAAGGCCATTTTAAGTGAATATATAAGTGATTATATATGTGTGTTGGCGTATGTGAACGAAGGAGGTATCAATGCATGTACTGTTAAGCGCTCGCTTTCAATGATAGCTCACAAGGCCAAGTATCAAGCCACAAACCATTTAGGAGAAAACAAACTGCATGAAATATATATGTGTATATATATATATATATATATATATATATTTCGAAGAGTGGCTGTGTGGTAATTAGCTTGGCTATCAATCAAATGGTTCCAAGTTCAGTACCTCTGCTTGACACGTTGTGCAAGTGTTTTCTACTATAGGCTAAGGCCGACCAAAACCTTGTGAGTGGATTCAATAGACGGAAACTGGAAGAAGCTCATCTTATATATATGTATATATATATATATATGTATATGTGTGTGTGTTTGTGTGTGTATGTGTGTGTTTGTGTGTGTATGTGTTTGTGTGTCTGGATTTGTTACTCCAGCGTTGTTTGACAAACGATGCTGGTGTGTTTATTGTCAGCCACCTAGTGGTTCAGCCAAAGAGACGGATAAAATAAGTTCTGTGGTTACAAAGAACACGTTCTGGTATCGATTTATTCGACGGATGGTATGCTCCAGCATGGCAGCAGAAAAAACAGAAAATACGTAAAATAAAAAGAAAGAAACCCACATAGATTTTCAACACCATTTGCGAATCTGTCCACTGCTCCCTCACTCTTAGTACAATTAAGCGCTAAGTCTCAGCATGTACATTAGCAGCACGCAATTATATTTAGAAAAATTAGCATGAACTAATTGAAAAATTGTCTCTAAATTAGATTGAGTGATAGGTCCAGAATAAGTCCTCACAGTACTAAGAAATGAATGTGATTAATGAATTAAGAATTAGATAGTTAATTAATTGGTTAACTTAAAGGATAAGTCAGCTACAATTAATGTGCGCGTTTTACTTGTAGAATATCTGTTCCAATTCGAAACTTTGGTTTGTTCCTATTATTGTTTACTGTGTATGATGTAATAATATCATAACATTACACACACACACACACACAATTGAAGACCTTCTAAAGTCAAAGGAACCCATAACAACCGGAAGACACTTTGCGCTGCCCCCCTCTGATATACTATCCTCACCAAATATTCATACCAACAAACCGAAATACTCCCGTCAACAGTCAATCTATGGACCTTACTATCGCTTCGACATCCAGGCAGCCGCATTTAGTTCGGTGATGCCAACTACCATAAAATAAGTGTTGCTTAAGTACAAACAAAGTTGCTTAAGTACAAAACAAAATTTCAAATAGAAATACGCATTCTACAAGTAAAACGCATGCATTAATTGTAGCTGAATTGTAGCTAAGACCTACCCTCGAATTCTTGCAACGCAATAATTTCTATTAAAGCCTCATAAAGTTAACGTTGTAGCCCTACAGTTAAAATTCAAGTGATACATCTAGAAAAGGAATTTTCTTACTCCGAAGTCGACGGACAGAATTTATCAAAGTTTCTATCTATTCTCCTTGTGTTCTTTTTACTTATTTCAGTTATTTGGCTGCAGTCATGCTGACGCATCACATTTAGTCAGGAAAATCTCCCTCAAAACCTATTCTTTGCAAGCCTAGTATTTAATCTATTGCTCTCTTTTGCCGTAATTTATTACGCGTAAGTAAACACGTCAGCATCGTCAGAGAGAACGCACAGCTGCAACTATCAGGCTCTATTTCGTCATTGCCTCCCCTTCCCTCTCTAAGTAGATAGAGCGAGAAGGTGATTCGTAAACAAGTCACCTTCCCGCTTCCTTTGTAAGAGGAAAAGAAAACAAGAAATAACTTCTTTGAGTGAAAATATAAACTGAAATTCCTTTAAGTAACTTTGTGTATATTCTTCCGTTAATTTATGTTGTTTACTTTTGAAACTGATTTTCGTTTTCAGATCGTTGGTGTGATTGTTGTTGTTGTCGCTGGATTTCTAGTTATTTTCTCCGCTCCCACTTCTCCGTAAGAGTTTCGTTGTTTGTATAAAATGATACTGATAATGCAGAGATTAAATAATCAACGAAAACATTACAAGAACATAATGAAACTGAAAGGAAAAACAAGAGATTAACTACTTCACGGTCATGCAAAAATCGGAGGAAGAAAGGAAACTGAAAACGAAACAACTACGTGTCTCAAGCAATGATATATCAGGGATAATACTAGAAAGAGTAAACAACAAGAAAGTGTTGATGTTGGATTAATCTATTGTAGACCTCCTCTCTTTGCAGGGGAGACTTCAAATTCTTGTTGCATGGGACGTAAAGTTAGAATAAAAAATCAACAATCCTTGCGCCAATGGCTTCAGAATTTTATATATTGGTGATGACCTCAATTCAACATGATTTAGGTTACCCAATGGGTAACGTGTAGTCTAGTATCTACTAAAAGTCTCCACAAAAGCTTCAACCCTTACGATTGCACGGTAGATGACACTTACCACAAGCTTAGCGCATAGACAATAAAACCACTTCTAGTCAGTTATTTAAAGATCTCTTAACGACATAGCAATGGTTGTGCCCATATATCTATTCTAATTCCATCAGAGAAGATGCAATTTTGACATTATAGACAACGTAACAATTTTGATGTTTTTGTTTCACAACCAAATTGCTTTTAGTGTTCTGTTTAGATAAGGAAACGGTCAATTACGACCTTCGGGATCGGTTTCAAAATTTAGGTCTATCTTCTCGCTATTCTAGTAACATATACAGGAATAAAAATTTATATAATGTTATTGTAAATTCTGCATAGAAAATAAAATATCAATTTCAGGCTCGAGCTCTTCATAAAGATAAAAGGATGAAAGGGAAAAGAAGAGGAAGAAAATAAAAAGAAATAACAATAAATAAAGTAAAATACGCGGCAGAGATGAAGTATGTGCGCGCTGCTAGAAAGTAGTCATTGTAGCCGATATTTTACTTACTTACAAGAACGTCAAAGATTTTTGAACATTGCATAATATTTTAGATTTATTTATGATACACTAGACTAACTGCTGTTAACTTCAATATGATGAATTATACACTTGTATGGCATACTAAATCTTCTGTCTGGTGCTTTTTTTCCTCCTGAAATTGCATCTGAAAAGAAACGTGTTGAGAAAAAAAGTTTAAGAGAAGTTATTGATTAGAATTTCTTCTTGTAAATCTCATACTCTAGAGGAATAATGGAGATCTTAGTACAGTAGCATGGTATCAGATGCTGAGGATTATATAAAACCATGTTGTCATTTTAGTTGGCTTTGCAAGTAATGCAAATACTGATACTATTACCTAGAGAGTGTTGATAGAATCGTTGGGTATATATGTCGTAATTAATAATCAGATGAATGCAGTGATGCAAAATTGCCAACAACCCGGTGTATTAAATATAAAACGAGTGTTTTATAAACTAAAAAGACTGTGTGCTAGAAAAATCTTTAACACACGAAACAATTTCTACCCAATCTATACATTCTGCGTTCAGTCTCCTCCGAGGTCACCTGATCTCTTTTTTCTCCTTTCATGTTCACTAAAATACATTACCATTTAGGTATTAGTGTTGGTGTAATCGACTAACCCACACTCTGAAACTGATGGCCACATTTGAAATATTTGAAACAACCACTATACTTAATTGAACGTAAATTATATCTTGAAACGTTTAAGTATACAAAACAATGTTGGTATGTTGAATCAATTGCCGTTCTTTATTCCTATTCAAAATAAAGATGTGTATAGTATCTCTTTGACAGAGCGTATTACACTGAGTATTGCTCATTTCCAAAATTGTCATTCATATCTCTGAAGTGACAGAATCCTTAGCATGCCGGGCAAATGCTTAACATTTCTTTATTATGACCATAAAGTTTGAACGCAGAAGGGACACTAAAAAGTGTCACGGGGCAAGCATCGCGTATGCCCCACTTCAATCGTGATGCAATTTTGATACTCTCTCTTTCTCGTACTGTTTGACAAACGCGCGCCTAACTTGGTCCAGTCCTCCGTGCCCGCACTCCAAGTGTAATTAGTGGCAAGACGACTTTGCAGCATCATAGCTGCACAGCAAGCGCTCGTCGGCGGTGCAAGGGATGGGCGTATCGACATTGCGTCCGACTCTACATACAGAGTTCAAATTTTGCCACGATAGAGTATACATTTCATCATTTTGGAGTCGATAATATAAAGTAACAGCTGGACACCGCGGTCAATCTTATCTGTTATACCCATCGCCGAAAATCACACATGTTGTGCTTTTATTAGAAAGGAATATCTCTGAATTGTTTGAAAACCAAAATGCGTGTACGAGCAACTTAAAATATTCATACGGCTTTTAGAAAAACGAAGTGGTAGATTTAGCTTTCAGAAACGAATAGGTGCCGCTAAATTGATCTTAGGTCAAATCTGATTAGTGACATCACTGTCATGCAAGACATTTATACCTTGATCCCCTCATTTTCTAAAAGAAAATTAGCATAGTGTTTCTAGGATAACTTTTTCCAATCTGTTTTTGCAATACAAGGCATTGGAATTTGAAAATAGGCTGTAATTTCCAGCAGAGTGATACCCAATGATAAGAAAAGCATCATAGTTGTTTAAACAATAAAGATATTCCTTCTCTTTCTTCTATAAAACCACCTATTCGTCTCTCCTTGTGATCTGAATAACATTTTATTTTATAATAGTATGATTGAATGAAATTTTATTCACTCACAATAGTAAGTGTCAAAGATACGGGGAGCTGGCAGAAGCGTTAGCGCGTCGTGCGAAATGTTTCGTGGTATTTCGTCCAGTGCTACGTTCTGAGTTCAAATTCCGCCGGGGTCGACATAGCCTTTCATCAATTCAGAATCGATGAACTAACTACGAGTCGCATACCGGGGATAATCTAATTGTCTAGTCCGGCCAAAATGTCTGTTCTTGCTTGTCCCTCCATGTTAGCCCATTGTGTGCGAGCTGGCAAAATAGTTAGCACGTCAGACGAAATATTTAGTGATATATCGTCTGTCGCTACATTCTAAGTTCTAATTCTGTCAAGGTCAACTTAGACTTTCATCATTCCGGGGTCAATATATTAAGTACCAATTAATACTGGGGTCGAGCTAATCGACTTCTCCGGCCAAAATTGTCTGTCTTAGTTTGTCCATTCTAAGTTAGCCCCTTTGTGGACTATAAAGAAATAAGAATTAATAGATCCGAAGAAAAATCGCCTCATCATGTTTCTTACGGTTGTGCATTCTGAATTCCAAATTTGCCTTCTTCCATTCAGTGTCTTCGCAATTATGTATCAGTTCAGTATCTAGTTGATCGTGTGTACTAGACCCAACTGATTCATAATTGCGGGCATAATGCCTAAAGTAAAATCGCTTTATTGGTAGAAACGTGGCAATAGTTTTCCTGCATTCGTTTTCGGATTTCTAATCGAAGATTAGTTAACTTTGTTGTTATTTCGGGTATGATAAAACAAAATACTATTGACGTAATAGAGTCTACACTATCTACTAACATTTTCTAAAGTTGTTTACTTCGTGACTAGATTACAATCGAGCTTCTTTCTTAAATCACGAAAACTTTTGTCTTTTGAAATTAGTTTCATTCAAGTAAAAATCATTAAGAAATTACGTTTACAAGTTTGAATCTCTAGAAAACGAGAATATTGTTAACTAAACATATCGTTCACAGAATAACCTTTGTTAGGGAACAAAATCATTGATAATAGATTAAGTATAACTCTGTCTACAATTAGGTTGTTGATAAACTCCTTTTTGTAAGAGGCATGTGGCCACTATTCCAAAGTGCGAAAGTGCACACAAATTAGACAGCCGCCCTCGTTTAATTTAACATTATATTTATTACAGAAGTGAGAAAATGTTCTTTCGAGTTCGGAGCCTGCCAAAGATACAAAGGATACGATTCAAATTTTTTAAACATTTCAGACGGGCGCTGATTTACTCATTAAAACGAATGCGTTGTGATATTTTCCTCATTCTTTGCTTTTCCTTTTATGCAAACAATGCATTCAAATCCAGCTGAGGTCAATTTTGCTTTTATATTTTCAGGACCGATAAAATATCAGTAAAATAGTGGAATTGATGTCATCGACTACCCCGTCTCACAATTACCAAAAGTTCTGATCTAAGAAACAATTATGTTGAGGATGCAAATCCCATTCTTTTCATTCCTGGTGATCGTCGATCGAGGAGACTTCTGAAAATGTATTCCAGTCGCGAATATCTTCTCGTTGGTGCATCGATGACTAAATTATGTATCCTTTATTTTAGACACTCGAATGAACTTAGGACGAATTAGCTTCAAATTTCTAACACATAGATTTATCGACTAGAATTTAACTACGTAAAGAAAAAAAAAACCAAGTACATCAGAAATACGGGATGCCTCTTCAACAGCAGTTCTAACCTCAAAAGATTATATTAATGATTTTAGGACGGTAAAAATTAACGCTTTCTAAAAGTTTGCGTCAAAAAGGAAGAAGTGTTTTAACTCTTTAGAATTCATAGTACTCAGGAAAAGTCAATATTTATTTCTTCAGGTTACTTTGAATTAAACTTCCATTATCTTGTAATTTCAAATTTTGATGATTTGACTAAGTGTGAGAGGTTTTATCTAGTTTTCTGGTTTACACAAATGGTTGAAATGCTATGTATCAGTGGTTAAATTTATGTCAAAACTAGCAGCACAGCCCGGCGTTGCCCGGGATTTAAAAATCACCAGCGTTTCTGTCGTGATGGCAGGTAGGTAAAGAACATTTTTGATTTCAAAGAGTGTGTTAGTACACCCGACCCAATCCTGCGTAACCAGAGTCGTGAAGGGAACACAACGTAACATAAGATGGAAGCGGATTGATGTGTCCATTAATTACTGATGGAGCCGAAAACAGAAGACAATAATCCATTTTGGGGAGCAAAATGGGACCTCAGTAGGATTTTTGCAGGAATCACCTTCAAATCGCCAAAAATAATGCATAATTCGGTTTGCTGTGTATGTCTATGTATGATATATTATTATTGATTCTCTCAATATTTAACTCTCAAACTGGAAGCAAAGGTGAATATAACATATCTTGGTGCCAAAGTAAAGCTCACTATAATTTTTGAAGATATTGCTTTCAAGGTTTTTAAGATATTGTCGAAAGTAAGCCATCTAGAATTGAAATGCGATTTCCTAAAATGGCAAGATTTCATCCATTTTTTCCAATAATAAGCAATTTTATGGCAAATTAAGTGTAGAACTGAGATTCATGGAGTCATAGCAGCGCTCAGCGAAAGTTTGGTGAAAGCCGATCGCAATTTGCGAAAGCCACGACCAAAAATGAGTTGCATCTGATAAGCTATAATTCTCAACCCCACGTCGAATTTAACAATTTGTTTCAGAACTAGGGGAACTTATCAAACTTTTCCCTTCGTTAGTTTTTAATTATGATATTGGGCTATGTGTGTGTCAAGTTTGATCGGAATCGGCCGAACGCCGTGGTCAGGGTGAGGGAACATGGTAACGGACAGACACACAGACAAAGTCGCTTTTATATATATCAAAGATACACCCTTCTGTGTGAAGGTAATGAACGCTGTGACTAATGCACACATGTACACAAATTTCTAGATATATACAGTCATACATACGCACATACATACACACATTTATATATATATATATATATATATATATATATATATATATATATATATATATATATATATATATATATATATATATATGCCATTCAATTTTATTTCGTCTGTAAACTTTTAAGCACTTCAATAAATCAGCAACTCTTGTAGTTGAAGTAAATTGCCCAACATATCTAACCGTTGCTGCGAAGTAGAACTCAATCATTGTAGCCATGTTGCGATCAAAGCTACGTCACAAATCTGTCTTATTCAATTGGTTATTATCGAACATGTGCAATTCTGAAAAAAATATTAAGATATTTAGTCAAGTAATCTCAAGTTGATTTAACAACTTAATTCTGGTAAGATGTCGCTGTTTTTACATTTTTTTAAATTAAATATTTATAAAATAGCTTGTTATAAAAAAAAATGTCCCTTTCCGAAACGAAATATCATTTCCTAAAAAAATTATAATAATAGTAAACCAATTTTACAATTTTATGCACCAGTTGTAATATAACTATTACTTTCGGTAATATATTTGTAAATTTATAAATTATTCCTTTCATTATTATCAAACTTGTTGAATCAAAATATTAAAGAATACAATATCGTAAAAAAGAAAGAAGATACATCGCATCGATTTTCATGTCTAGAAAATATTTTATCAAAATGAATAAATGGAATAGACTGGGGCAATAACTAGCATGGAAAATAAATGAGAAAAATGCACAATTCAGTAGAAAGCACATAACGTAAGAAAATTATTATTAATAATACCTTTTCAGATTTTGTATGTTCGGAAAATGTTCAATTTTCCGTTTAGATTGAATTTTTAACTTTCTAATTACTTTCTTGATTTTCTTGTTTGAAGGGTGCCGCTGCTAATATTTAATTATTCTAACCCTGATAAAATGTGTAGCACTAATTATTTACTGGAAACACATGTCGAGAAAAAAAATCAAAGTGCTTTCGATTTAGATGCTGTTCAACTAAGAAATTGAACTTTATTACTATGGTGATGATGTGGGGAGAACGGAATCAATAAAATGCCATCAGTTACTATTTTGTTTACCCCACATGTGACCACATATCTAGGTTCAAGAAGTCTATGCTCTTTGAAGCAAATTTTTTAATGAGGCAATATTAAAATAAATGGAGAACATAGAGGTGTGTCCTGCTATTCCCCCTTTGACTTACATATTTCTAACATCCTGACAATGTATTGGCTGAGACAGTGTGGCACTGAAATAAATGGCTTTTCTGAAGCATCCAATCGATTACTCTACGATTCTGTTTATATTTTTTATATTTTCATCACTGTCGGATCGATAACGTAAGTCTATTGTGCCTATTTGAATATCTATCTAAAAACCTATTCCTCCTACGTAGGCATAAAATCTGAACTGAATCATGTACAGTAAGCGATTGAATAAGTTTAAATCGATATTCTGTAAAAACGAGGATGGGTGTGAATTCACGTAAAGCTTTTTCGAAGCATAAAATTTTAAAAGTGGATTTGATATTGTTTATAAGAGTACGCGAAATCTTCAAATTCGATACACATGTGCACAAACAAGCAAAAAGGAAAGTAGTTTCATTAACGGAGAGAGTCACATATATTTCAAATGTTGCAGGATTCAACGAAAGTTCTAGAAAAGAATTAGAAGAAATAAGTGAACATTTTACCGGTTTGTGTGTTATAAAACGAAGCATTAAAATAAAATGACTCTCCCCAGACACTAATTTAAAGTCAATAATGATAATAAGAAACATGATAATAAGAAACATGTCTCATTTGAATGGGTAAACAAAATCGTTTCAGTCCAAGAGGTCGTTGGTGCAATCTACTGACAACTGGATTGTGATTTACTATAATTTTCAATGTTTCATCATTATCGTAACAGTTATCTTAAGATGATGGTTAGGCGCGGATATCGCCGGGTATTTTAGGTTCTATGTTTTGGTAATTTCATTCATTAGACTGCAGCCTACGAGGATGCTTGCTTGAGTGGTTTAGACGAACAAAATAATAAAAAAATAAAGTACTAAACTTAGCATGGTGTTTTTACCAAACAGTTAATTCACGGGAAAATAATCAACCCAACACTAATTTCCAGTTGATAGTGTGCAACAAACTCAAACACCAAGCTACTCACATGCACACATATTTAGATAGACTGATAGATAATTTTTAAAGACCATCATGTATGTATATATATATATATATATATATATATATATATATATATATATATATATATATATATATATATAAGTACGTGTGAGAACATAAAGACAACGGAGAAACGAAAACAGCGAATAGGCAGTGTAACAATCACAATCAGAAAACAATTTACGAACGGGTAAATAAGGAATCCTCCATCTTCAGCAAGCCCCCTAAATATTCTTCCATATGTCACATATTTATTGGCATGGTATATGTGTTCTTATAAAAATAATAAGATCCGAATATTCAGTTGTATCCGCATCTGAAAAATCAATGAATTTGCGAATACGGTGGAAGAATCCAGAATATATAAGACGTAGAACAAAGAAAGGACAGTGTGTAACATAAAAAAATTCCAACAGGCCGAAAAAAGAAGATGAAGATCAGTGCTTTGAGATGATGCCTGGACGACGGGGAACAATTATTCGCAGCCTTCGTAGCGATGATTTTTAGACAGAAAGAAAGGATGTATCTGTTATACATCGGTAACAAGCACCAGTGACACGTGATATGAAAAAACGGTAATGGGGGAAAGTTAAAGCAGAGAGGCGGAAAGCGAGAAAGGAAGAAGGAAAGAAAGAGAGGAAAAAGGGGGAACGAAGAATAAGAGTGTAAGGGAAGAAATAGGGGAACAGCTAGAAAAAGAGAGAGAGACAAATCACGTCGATATTAATTAAAGTATTTACTTACTTGCAAGTATGTATATGTATATATATATATATATATATATATA
>JACXVO010046086.1:812391-823881 GCA_015501135.1 Hapalochlaena maculosa
AAAAACTATACAGCTATTAAATTAATTGACTGCTAGACTATTCTCCTTTTCAATTGTTCCTATTTCACGCGTTTAACAACCATAACTATAGAACGAAGTCGAACACATCGCTGAGATCTTTAAACAAGTTCGAATATTAGACAGCTCTTGTACTATAAGAATACGTTAAAATATATTTAATGTGACGAAACAAACTTGGAAATGGTTTAGAAAATTATGCTGTAAACTTGTTACGACTCTTCCATATCATCAATGTTTATGCTGAAACAATGATACACAGGAGTGCAGGAAAGGCGTCGTGGTAGTAGTTTGTCTACCAGCCACATGGTCCCGGGTTCAGTCCCTCTGCACGGCACCTTGGGCAAGTGTCTTCTACTATAGTCTCGGGCCAACCAAAGCCTTGTGAGTGGATTTGGTAGACGGAAACTGGAAGAAGCCCGTCGTATATCTATATATATATATTCTTAATGTGTGTTTCTGTGTCTGTGCTTGTCCCGCCACCATCGCTTGACAACCGATGCTGATGTGTTTGTGTCTCCGTCACCTAGCGGTTCGGCACAAGTGACCGATTGAATAAGTACTGGGCTTACAAAAGAATAAGTTCTGGGGTCGATGTGTTCGACTGAAGGCGGTGCTCCAGCATGGCCACAGTCAAATGACTGAAACAATTAAAAGAATTAAAAGAATTTAGATGAATGTAAGCATAGGAGTTAACACTTTTCCAAACGATTTCATTTTTATTCAGTTTCTTGAAATCCGTTCAACGCTGATCGAACGTGTGATGAAGTTATCTCTAGCTATTCGTATTCCTCCTTTGTGGCGTATAACATTTATCTAGAGAAAATCTGTGCAGCATTGTTATCCTTACGAATGGCTGTGAAGTTCATTTCAATTTTGGTAGGATATACATTTTTAATGAGGTTTTCTCGGATATTAAACATCTTTCTCTCTAAAGAGGGGAGTGACAGCGTTCTGACTTTTGGAAGTATTCCTGCAGCTGATTTCAACAGAGCTGTTGCTGCTATGACTTTCAACGTCAACTACTATTTATACTTGGAAGAAAGGGTTCCTTTTTTCTTGATTAGCTCTAGGAAGCTAGAATAGGAAAATCGAAAACTGCTCCCGTTATATGCAGAGGCAATGATGCGGAAATAGGACCGGTAATATTGTTACTGTTTCTATCCGGAAAGCTCTCAAAAAGTTTTCCATTACTATGCGTAGCTGTGTTGCTCTTTACTGTCAATGCTAGGTTTAAAAGGTTTCCTATCACAAATCTCTTGATTTTTATATCCATGGTGAAACTATTCAATTATGTATCACCGAAATTTACATCGGCTTCGAGGGACTCCTCATATTGTAAGGTAAACGTAGAAAATGAGCAAAGAATATGCATATTTACTCACGTTTTTCATGGAAACCCTTGTGTGCTTTCTTCTTAAGTGTTGCATGATTCGTATATGTCTATACGTCTTGTACAATTTGGACTTCGGTTTCGGCCGCGTCCTCCGATTTGAAGATGACATGTATGATACAATTCATTTCCTTCCACCTAATCACTGAATCAGTTGACAGTTATGCCGTAAATTCTCCTTTATTTTCCATAAAAGAAATCTACTTTATTATTCTGTATTTTTCGTTAGTCTTTTACATCGTACAATGTACTCTTTTTTGGAGCGATTATGCGCAACGAGAAGTATATCAGATAATAAAGTAAACGTTGAAAAAAGCCGCTCTTGATATCGGCTGGCAAAAATGTTTTCCCGATTTTATTCTGATTATTACTGTTGTTGTTATTATTATTGTTTTTTCTTTTTGTTCCTCGAACTGGCATGGACTTCGCATTCTGAAATGATCAATACTTTCTACATTTGGAACAATGCCGGAAATTTCGGTGAAGGGTGAGATCGATTATATATATCCCGGTAATTGCCTGGTACTTAAATTATCGACCCCGAAATGAGGGAAGGCCAGGGCGACCTCGGTAGAATTTGAACTCGGAACATAGAAATGTTCCATGATAATCTAGTGGCTCTGTGGTAAGTAGCTTGCTTACTAACTACATGGTCCCGGGTTCAATCCCTGTTCGTGGCACCTTTGTCAAGTGTCTTCTATAGCGTCGGACCGACCAAAGCCTTATGAGTGGATTTGGCAGATGGAAACTGGAAGAAGCCCGTCGTATATATATGTAGGTATATTTATTCTTTCTGTGTGTATTTCTGTGTCTGTATTTGTTCCCCCATCAATTGCTTGACAAGCGATGCTGGTGTGTTTGCGTCCCCGTCACTTAGAAGTTCGGCAAAAGAAGCTGATAAAATAAGTACTGGGCTTATAAAGAATAAGTTCCGGGGTCGATTTAATCCACTGGACGCGGTGCTCCACTATGGCCGCAGTCAAACGACTGAAACGAATAAAAGAATAAAAGAAATAATACAAAAATGAATTCGTTCCGATACACTTAAAATGCAATGAATGTTCTTTTTTTTTTCTTCTTAGAGCAAGTCAGTAACCACCACCACCAACAACAACAACAACACTATAATCATTATAAACATCAGGAAATCCAGGAGCAGCATCACCAACGATACCACTACTCTCACCACTAACAACAACTACAACAACAATAACAAAAGCAATAAACATAGTTTATAACATTATTAACTTTTAATTGTTTCTGTTGTCAACAACTTTGAGACAGTTCAGAGGTGAAATACAAAGTTAAACAATAATCAAGAGATTTATGTAAAGTCTAATAATGATATCAGAGAAAAAGTAAAGACAATAATTAGATGATTAATTGATAAAATGACTAGATATTAATTGTATAGAAAGTAGTAATGAATTCAAGATTGGGAGATATGAGATGATTTTCTGTATAGATCCCCAAACACTGATGTCTCTAAATAATAATAGCTTACTGATACACAGTAAACCAAGCTGATTATATCATCGTCACCCAACGTTTAAATATGTATTGTAGACTCACACAAACCATGTTCATATTCAACTGTTTTCTCAGTTGGTATTTAAAAAGAAACGTGTATTCCAACAGCGACAACAGCAAAGCGTTCACATATATAGCCACTGCACTAAAAATAGGCGTCTTGAGCTCCCTTGCTAAGGATGACATTGGTTCTATTGGAACGATGAAGTCAGGAATCTAAAAATTCGTAAGAAGTCTTCTACAAAGTCTCGTAAATTTTCAATGGAGAGACATTTAACAAGTTTGCGTGGGTCTAAACATTATCAACGTCATAAATATATAGTAATTAAATGTATAATTCATTCCCTATAACACCATATAAATTATAGCAGCTCTCACAACATAAATGGAATAATAAACATTCTAATCAATCACTTGTGCGATAAAACAGTATATATTTTCGCTTAATCGATAACTGCCACTAAACGACATATCTAACTACCATTATAATACAGCGCCATGGAAATATAATTGACACAATTACCACATGCCTATGAAATATAATATATTAGAACGTGAATTAAATGATAATCAGCCGGAGCAATGTCCGGAGAATATGTTGGGTAGGGGATCGATTCTTTTCAAACTGCTCTCGCCTTTGGAATGTCATTTCCACTGTATCCTGATGGAAGAAAGTCTTTTGTCTTGAAGCCAAAGATGGACGTTCTCGGATGGCGTGCAGGTGTTGATGAATGGTTGAATGATCAAACCCAAGCTTTTCTGCAAGTTTCTTAACAGTTCCAATGGCATTTTGTTCCACGAGGATTTGCAAGGCGTTCCTGTAGAGCTCTACAGATCTTACAGGACGGAGCTCGTCTTCTAAGTAGTAGATTCCGGCTCAGGATTTCTGGAACAACTGTTGACCCTGGCTTACACTTTTTGTTTGATGCCCTTATATTGCAGGGATATTCCTTGCAGTTTTCATTTCGCTTTGACAATTAATGAATTCATAAAACAAAATAGGCCGAATACGCCACTTTGTCACTTCCTTTATCACTTTGAAAAGATAACTGCTAAAATCGAACTGCAGTCAGCGTAACTTGCACTAGAAGTAATACTACCTGCTTTTGGAGCAAGTTAAGGCAGATTGTTTATTCTGTTTTCCACGAACTTTCGGATCTCACGCTTGAAATATTCACGTCATTAATGGAAAGCCCCAATTGCTTAAGCAAAACAGGCTTACCTCCTTCAGAATGCTTAAAATTGAAATCAACATAAACAATTTAATGTGATCTGAATTTTGATATGCACAGACCACTTCCAATTCCACCACATTAACAACGTGCTACTCATGATTACTCTTATTAACCTTATCTTTATCTCTTTTGAAAGCTTTAGACTCATCCATTGCACCGCGGATGGGCGCTTCGTGTGCAGGCTGCTAAGTGGGTCTGCTAAACCGTGATGACGGTGGGTCGGACAGGCACTCCTCACGGTAACACCGTCCAGCACGAAGTTAGAGTACGCTCATTGCACCGAGGTGGGAAAACATTGATGCCACCCTGCCTCACTACCCACAGGATGCAGGGTGCGTGATTTTTTAGCCTGGGGTATACGTGATGGTGTCCGAGGAATAACAACTCCTCAAACTCTTGTGTTGTCCCCTCCGTGTTCGGCCCTTCGTGGCTAGCAAAGAAACTAAGCCTTACTCTTCTTCTCCAAACGCATATTATTTCAATTTAGATTTAGACTTTAGCTGCGATTTTCTCTTCATGTTTTGTATTTTTTATTTTCAATTAAGTAAATATATTATTACTTCTGAAGCTGCAATTTTCTTAAACCATTAAGTCTCAGCGTACTTAAATTCGAATTACTTTTAAATTTTCACAAATGACTGAAATTAGATTAAAAGGAAAGAAATAAAATCAATTAAATCTCCTCTATTTCAAATAAACATGGAAATACACAGTGTCCTTTAAATAGGCCACTGGGACAATGTGATGTTTTCATTTTGTGTCCTATTTATATGACAGTGGGACTTAATGGGATTTTTAAATGAAATGCGTTTTAAAGATAAACATATAGTTGCTTTTTCACAAAACTATGAACTATGAAAGGTAATGTACGTATGCTTTCCGAAATGTTTTAACTATAACCAGAAAGTAAATGTTACATTAAAAAGTACTACATAAACATGACAATAAGGAACCATTCTGAGTTTGCAAATATAATATATTTGCGCGCACCTTTTCTATCATTAAAAATATTACTTATCTTATATGATACACCTTTTACAAGGAAATGCATGAATCTGTTGGGGTGCGTAGACACTGACCAATCTGAAAGATTTAACATTGTAATCCATGTCAAAAACGACCATTCATACCTTCTGGATCGATAAAGACACTACTTACCTTAGGGCCCAATTTGTTCGGTACAATACCACAGCTTTTCCCTTCCCTCCCGGCAAACATGGAGAAATAGATTTCTTGTATTCTGCCAGGAGTTGTGAGAAGGCTCGTGGGTTGTCCCACTTGGACTCAATAGCAACCATGAAATATATTCTATACGATCTCATGTCGTTTAGGGGACAGACTTTTTTCCATTTAGACATAACACCGCGTGCATTTAAACGATCTACATTAAGTGAGGCAATAGAAAGGAATAACCAAAGGGCTTGCCTTATTTTTCCTTAGGTGGCAACGCAGGAGCTGATGGAGATCCTTCCATAAGCGCAATCGGAACTTTTGAAATCTTGTTAATGTCTTTCGAGTTTACTTTTTTTCACTTGGTTAAAAATTCCCCTCCTATCGAACCCTATCTTAATGTAAAATTGTTGTGAGGAGGAAAGATTCCTGCCGTATAATGTGAAAGATAACTGTCTCCAAATATTTATTTTAGGAGTTGAATTCAATTAAGATTCTTTTTCTAACTGTGTTTCTTTTTTCTAATCTTTACTCTCTCTAGCTCAGTCCTTTCCTTTTACTCGGTGGAGCACAGTCTATATTTTCTTTAGTAATTTTCCCTTTTGACTTTGGAAACGCAATATTCGTCAATCCCCATCGTACCATTCAATGAGGGATCGAATATAGGTTGGACTGAGTTTTTTGTCGCGTCTTTCAATGTCCACTGGGGCGGGGATGTTTGCATTTGTGTCTTTTCCCCTTATACATAGGGACTAGTAAAATTTCGCTCGTTTTTAAAGTTGTATCTGAGAGGTCTTTCGTTATCTCCACGGACTTGAATTTCACTTTAACTTTTGCGTATTTCTGGCCCCATTTGTAGAATGGTGTATCCATCAACATTGGAGCAAAATAATCTTCAATCACCTCCTCGTCCACATAACAAAAAAGGATTCTTTCTATCTTGTATGCGTTATACACAATAGCGCGGCTTCCGTCTTCATCTTGTATCTCTTGTATATATGAGTGAACGTATATACGTCTGCTAGAAGTGAAACCTCTGAAGAATTAATTTTTGTTTGAGGATTTTGTGGTTTGACGAATATATTACGCTTCACATTGCCGGTTACTTGCACAGATGAAACCTTTCCTCTTATAAACCTTTGCAATCATCAGTGTGTTTCTTGCGACACGCTAATGTTTTTAAGCAAAACAGTGGTGACTTATCCACGGACTTTATAATTTCTATTGCAGTTGCAATTATATATTTAATAAATTCACTCTTCTAGGTCTTTTTTCGCTTAACATAGACGTTCTTTTTCTGACAATCCCTTTTATTTCGTCCTTTTCAAAGTGCACTTTCTCTATTTACCTTTTAATTATACTATTCATTATTTAATGATTAATCTTTAAACTTTTGTTAATTCTCCATTGGTTCCTCCATATCTACGCAGGCCGATGAAATTCTCTAAAAGTGCCTTATTATCTATCTCATGTATTGGAGATGCGCGTTAGCGAATCTAATTTTCAGTTAATCTAAATTGTGAGAAAATTCATCACATAAATAAAGCAGAGTTTTAATACTTCTTTTTTTTCTATGCAAAGAAAAACGACGTTCTTTATTAATAAAAAATATACTCTCCTTAATTTTCTATGATGCACTTCCATCTATCATTCGACTTGCAAGGACCCTATTTCAAAATTCCTTTGTCTATGACCAAAAATATTCTCAAGGGCTGTTCTGATCTCATCTACAAATGGCATATTTTCCCGTCCAAATAGTTTTGAAGACTGCGGATAATCAGATTTTGTAATGTCCAGCTTCTGGAATATCATCTTCGATGTGTTTCCGAACATTTTCCTGATGGAAGAACAACTTTCCCCTTGAAGTCAAAGATGGTCGTTCTTCGATGTCACGCAGGTATCGGCGAATAGCTCAAGGAACAAATCTCAAGTTTCTCTGCTATTTCCTCAACAACTACAATGTGATTATATCCTACAAGGGTTTGTAAGATATCCTCATCGAGCACTAAAAATCTTCCAGGACAAGTCTCGACTTATATGTTGTAATTTCCGGCTAGTAATTTCTTGCTTATGCTTATTATATATAGATACTGCAGTGGTATTATTCGCACTTTGAAATGCGTTTTGCTTTGCATTTAATCAATTCATAAATCAGAATATACCGAATATGCTCCTTCCGTAGTAGCTTTGGAAAACAAATAACTTAAAATCGAACTACACACTTGAAAACTTCAACTAAGAATAACGAGAAGATAAAAGTACTACCTGCTTTTATAGTAATTTGATGCAGGTAGTTTATCCCGTCCATCGCCTAAATTTAGATTATGCAATTGGAAAAACCGTATTATTTATGGGATGGCCCACTTTATTTTCTAAAATTCCCGTTATTTATTGATATTCATACTAACAGCTACACTTCTCCTAATATACCCTCCCCTGACAGAGGCTAACTTAGATTAATCGTACATAACTGTTTATGGTTTACCTCACATTCAAACACATTGCCTTTACTTGCCACCTCAATATTACTTGAAAATAAAGGAAAATATTCTTGTAATTAAGATATTTCATATATCAATGTAGCTAAATAAAGCACTACCCATTTGGCCAGCAGCGTTTGGAAAGAAATAAGACTATTTGGAGTTATACTAAATTAAAATTCAGTAAAAGTCCTGAAATTAACAAACTATAAAATAAGCACGTGTGTCCTATTCTCATAAGATTATGGATGTAAACTTAAAATCTTTCACTAACAATTATCTATATTTACACGCCTGTGCAGAATCATTCAGAAAATGCAAGCACCGATATGTATGCATTTCTTTACAACTGGCAGCAATAACTTACCCCGACATGGACACAAAATTTGCCCCGACATCTCCCTTAAGCTTCACGTCAGGCATTCTTTGAACTTTTATTCTTACGTCTTATTTCCAATAATTTACGTTACTTACTTATGTTTATTCCAACAGCCACATTACACTCCGCTTTGCCCTTTTATGACAGAGGCTATACTATCTTAACTGTGCATAACGTGTTCTTGGTCTATCTCACATTGAAACATTGCTCCACTTCCCCGTTACAGAAAGCGTGACAAGCAGAAAGTATCGTTAGCGTGTCAGGCAAAATTCTGAGAGCCTATTGTCATGAATAAGATAATAATAAAAATGTACCTCCTGTACTCTGGATGAAAGGTGAATGCATTTTTAGCAAAATACCATGCATGCTGCGCCAGGCAATATCTCACCAAAATTTCTACCCAAATTGCAAAAAAAGAATTGTTCTATTTTATTTTTATTTTTGAGGTGTTGTTAAAAATTAAAGTCAGATGTTATCTTATTTTCAAGGAAATTATTTTAATCATATTATCACAGCCTAATTTTATTCAATTAAAATCACTTTAATTATATCATTAAAATTTTTTGAAGCTCAAATCCGAATTGAAAAGATAATGAAAATTTAAATAGAAATAAAACAAAATAAAAACGTAATAGTTTTACATATTTTGTTTTACTTTCTTAAATATTTTTTTCTTTACAGTAATTAATGAAGGCCTAATTTATTATTCATTTGTCTGCATTCACTGATATTAAAATCCATATTGGTGGGAGGTTGTGTTGACGTTGTAATTATTTAGCCTGAGGCCAGCAATGTCCACACAGAAGTACTATAGAAAGACATCTAACTATGACCATTTGTAATTTACGTAGACAATGTCTCATTTGAGACTATA
Organism: Hapalochlaena maculosa; assembly: GCA_015501135.1. Taxonomy (NCBI): domain Eukaryota; kingdom Metazoa; phylum Mollusca; class Cephalopoda; order Octopoda; family Octopodidae; genus Hapalochlaena; species Hapalochlaena maculosa. Next base: position 821,471 of record JACXVO010046086.1, read on the forward strand.
CCATCAATGCTGCAAAATCTGAAGAGTAAATATAGTCTGACCAGGTAAGAGGCCCTGCTAGCCTCAAAAAAGCATCCCACAAAAGGATATCTCGACACTAAATGTGTATTCTTGTATAGACACAATGTATATATTCCACATTTTACTGGCAATCGAATCTGTTCACTACTCAAACGCATGACCATATTTCGTATGAATATTTTAAAGAGTTGCACAGACCTAAGAAGGAATGAAATATTTATTTTGAATAAAGTAGTTTAGCGTTTTTCAGTCAAAACAACGATGTACAGGGTGGTGCTGATCATTTGCTAGATTTGGGAAGAAGAAAATGTAGGAATATCAAATGATTATGATCTGTGTCAGTATATTCTTCGCTGTGATTCATACAGCTATTGCAGGAGTACTTTAAGTTTTCTAAGCCCTGTAAAAGAACTTCGAATTTTGCGCCTCCAACCAGTTTTTTCTTGAAACCATTAAACCTAACAACTGTTCCGTACATCTCACATTTGTGCAAAACTCCACCAGTGACATAATTACTAGTTCAGGAGTTTAGCACTCTTCTCGGATAAGAATCAGACTCCCAATTTGTATTTTATCTCAATCTATTATGAATACTATTGTCAAACGATTGAAGAACACATCGCTCCTAAGTTTTAAAATGTATTACTATATATTTGAACGGAAAAAAAAATCATTTTCTATTTAACGTCTCTTACTAAGATCTAGAAAAGTAATTATATTTTCGGTGGATGATCGAGTTTCGTTTCTTCCTTAAAGCTATATATTCACAGATGCACTACTGGCATTCATGTTTCAAATGTAAATGTATTTTTAACCCGTTAATGTAGGTTGACGTAAACATACGCTCGTGCTTTGCATGTATACATACGGTTAACGTGGACTTACGCAGGAGGTCTGGCCTGGATCTGTAAAAGACTTTGTATCGGCTGACGTACATTTGCGCTCACTATCATGTACTTTATCTGCTGAGGTGCGCGTGCTAAGCTGGTTACCACAGGCAGACAGAAGTGAAAAATATCGACATCAATGGGTTAAATTTTGCGATATATTCCATCCTTGATGAAATTTGTCTGGCTAATCTTGTTGCACAAAAACGAGGCTTATCTCTCTTATGGCTGTTTTTCGAGGTGGAGTGGTCAGAAATTCCAATGGAGTTTTTATTATTATCAGGAAAATTGATATTTCTCGAATATCTCTGCCACGTCTAAAGGCAACAACGGGCAGATGAGCAAATATTAGTCGAAAATGAGGATATTTATCTGAAATATGACGGCAATTATATCATGCAATCCTCTCGAAATTCCATTGAAACATCGGTGTCAGTTAATCACCAAAGGAATTTGTCCGAAAGCATTTTCTTACCGCTAAGATTAGGCGTGACAGCTTCCTTATCACCACCCATTTCAGCCATGTCATTGGTGATTTCCCTCAATCGTGATTCACTATAACCTCGATTTACGTAATGGAACACAAAAACATAAGCATGCTTCCGATAATTCTCCAAATCTGTGCAAATCCATTTAATCCCCAGAAACCGAGACCTTGGATTGGCTCGTAATATATGATGCGGATGATCAGAGCGGTGGTGGCGATAAATATGGGATGACGTTGGTTTACAAAATAATCCTGTCATTATTCAGTTTCCAGAAAACTTAACTTTCGTGTCCAAAAGTTCGACACTATTTTTGAAAAAACTAGATGTGAATCTTATTTTGTAAAATTTTAACTAAACTTTCCTGTGTCCCCTATCAGACAAAAAGATGTCAGCAATGAACCGTAAACAGAGCATAGGTTCATGACCATATAGCGCTTTCAAATTCTGTCATGAAGACATTGGTAAAATTAACTGCCATAGTGGTGTCCATAGCACATCCCTTTGACTGGTGAAAAAGGTTTGTCCGAATTTCATCGTGCTACTTTTTAACACAAATTTTAATATTTTACAGAGAAAATTCGACCGTTTTTTAAAGGCTTTCATGCATGCGTCTACTCCTTCCTCGTGATTGATATTGGGATATAAGGAAGAAAGATCCATGGTTACCAGGGTTACTACGGCGTTTCGAAATTTTGTTTTCTTAGCTTAGAAACAACATTGAAATTATCCCGAATACATGAACGTGATGTTCTAGCTATTGAAAAGCAGATAGCCATCCAACCATCCCCATCGGTAGATTATTGAGGTTTGTGTTACAAAGTAACATAATAGAGTTTAGACAAAGATTTTATCACCAGACTAAAGGGATGCATCATGGGCACTCCCATGGCAGTTAATTTCGCTAAAATCGTCATGACGATGTTTGAGACACACTTACTGAAAACATTTAAATACCTCCGTGGTCATGAGCCAATACTCTGGTTACAGTTCATTGATGACGTCTTCTTTGCCTAGG
>JACXVO010046107.1:487723-498916 GCA_015501135.1 Hapalochlaena maculosa
TGATAGCCAGCAATTCGTTCTGATTATATATGAATTTCAAACATTAGCTCAAAGTTAGCAATTTTGGAAAGCGAGCGATAAGTCGATTACATTAAACCCCATTATTGTACTGTTACTTAGGGGTGAAAAGCAAGGTCGACCCCGTCGGAACTTGGGCGCTGAACATAAAGACGGACAAACTGATCCTAAGCACATTGCACGGCTTGTTAATAATTTTTCCAGTTCGCTGCCCTATTTCAGATTCATATAAACCAGTCAAATCACACGTGTTAAATCCCAGATCCCTTCTATAAATATCGATATTTATGAATTGCATTCTTATCTCTCTATATCTGTAAATAAAAACAATTTTCAGATTACTGCTCACCTTTTTCAACATTATTAGCAACAAATTGCTATTATTGATACTCCGCGATTTATTTGAGATTCATACGTTGTTGTTGGAACTCTAATTATCTGAGTCTGAAACACAAGGCATTACACTTAACAACCTGTTTCAAACGTGTTCGTACATGATTGCAACAATTATTCTTGGTTCTTGAAGCAAATGGCTACACGCATGCAAAGAAAAAAAAGGTAGTTAACAATAACAATGGTACAATCTAGCCAGCAACTATCAGTGCAGACTAATTAAAATAAAATATAAAAAAAAAAAATTATGATAATTTTATCTCACACAAAGAGCAAAACATTTGTGCTCTCACAGATATCATGAACTCTTTCGCATTACATGTTGCTGGGTAAAAAAAAAAAACTATAGAAATTAACAAAGCGCGAAACTTAAAAGATTACATGGCACAATATATAGCGAGTGAGATTAGAATGAACAGCAGTTTTATTAATGCATCGAACAAACAAAGAAATTAAAACGTAAAGAATCGTATAAGAAATATATCTTACACAAGCACACATACATGTATATGATATAGGCGTGTGTGTGTATGTGGGTGTGTGTGAGTATGTCTGTATGTGTTTAATGTGTTTATGTTTAAAAGGACACATAAGAAACGTATTAAAACAAGTGTCCAAAGACTAGGTAAAAACCGTATATATTAACGTGATAAAAAGGCATAATTCTAAATGCAGCAGAAAATATAACATTCTACACATTAACACAACAATTACTGAACAAAGAGAAAAAAATCTCGGCAATTATAGTTTTTTTCTCTTTCCGAGTGAGAATACAGATGCAGAAAAGACGCAAGTAATCATGGAAATACGACGAACTTTTATCGTAATTAGATATATTCCTCATTATTTTGGAATGGAAGGTTTATTATGGCTTAGATATTGAAGTTATTTCTTATTCGTATTTTGTAATATACATGATAATCATTTCTAATACAGGCAAAAGGTGGGATATTTTGAGGATGGAGCTTGTCGAAATCAACGTCTTCAAGATTTGAGAAGTAACTATTTTATCGATTCTGAAATGCTGAATCCCGGCAGATGAACATAGAAAGTAAAACCCTGATGAAAGTCGGAAGGTCAGACGCGTTAAAGTCTGAACACATCCACTGCACTTACAATTCAGATAAGTAAAGTATTACACCAGTGCCGATAAGGCATTAGATAAAATACAAATAATTTTGATTAAATATCGGTTTCTTATAATGACTTTAAATCCTATTTTGGGTATTGTCAATTACAACACCAAATAATAATTAATTGAAACGTATTAAAAGGAACTAACAATAACGAATGGCGAATTATATTCAAACAAACTTTCAATTGTGAATATGAAAAGGTGTTAGATAAATAGTGGCTGTGTGGTAAGTAGCTTGCTTACCAACCACATGGTTCAATCCTACTACATTGCAACTTGAGCAACTGTCTTCTATTATAATGTCGGGCCGATCAAAGCTTTGTGAGTGGATTTGGTAGACGGAAACTGGAAGAAGCCCGTCGTATATATATATATATATATATATTCTCTGTCTGTGTTTCTGTGTCTGTGTTTGTCCACCCACCATCCCTTGACAACCGTTGCTGGTGTGTCTGTGTTCCCGTCACGTAGCGGTTCGACAAAAGCGTCCGATAAAATAAGTACTGGGGTTACAAAGAATAAGTTCTGAGGTCGATCTGTTTGACTAAAGCCGGTGCTCAAGCATGACCACAGTCAAATGACAGAAACGCGTAAAAAAATAAAAGAATAAATGACCAAACGAGATGAAATAGTCCCGATGGGAATGGTCATTGAATGACCAAGAAAATAAGATAAGGGGTGAAGGGTAGGACCGAAATTCAAGTGGCAAAGATTCTACGGAAGGTGTTTTCAAATTCTTGGTATTTCCTTATGATTTGCTACCCGGATTGCTGAATTCATCTACAATACGGGTGGCTCTATATCCAGAAGGATATTTGAAAATTATACTTGAAAACCTTCATCTAGATGTAGAGTTAATGCAAAGCAGTAAACATGTTTAACACATTCGGCAAGAATTAATCAAAAAATAGACGATGCAATGCAAGCGTGAATACAGCGAGCAGATAAAACAATTTATAAAGAAGAGTCAAATTACTCTGAGAAGTTGTGACTGCACAATTAAACATGATTCGTTAAATAACAGACTACTACTACTACTACTACTACTACTACTACTACTACTACTACTACTACTACTAGATGTATACTTAGAGCAGGCCAGTTTGTCCGGCAGCGTAACGATTCTTCTAGCAGGCTGTCTGAATAATAATAATAATAATAATAATAATAATAATAATAATAATAATAATAATGATGATGATGATGATGATGATGATGGCCTACATACCATATTTAAGAAACATTGGTTGAAAGCAGGAAAAAGAAAACACGCATTCACATGTATTCAACAAAAACAATGACGTGGCGATGAAATTTAAACAGCGAAAAATTTCTCAAAAGCCGAAGGCTTCCTGACCACTTGGGCAAACACTATCTCTCCTCCCCTTTTCTTCTTCTTCTTCTTCTTCTTCTTCTTCTTCTTCTTCTTCTTCTTCTTCTTCTTCTTCTTCTTCCACCTCCTCCTCTTGCTCTCTGTCTTCTCCTCCATTTTATAGAAGTATTCTTAGTGCAGGCCTATTCACTTGAACCATCCCTTTAATGGAAGCCAGCACTTACCTCACCATCTTTATTTTCCTTTGTAAGTTGAACTTGAATAGCTCTTGTATAGCTTTATGAAAGAGTTAAGTATGCGTTTTCAATCCTTTAAGTTTAGACCTCTATGGCTTGGACCTTCAGAGAGATTAAGAAATGGGGCGTTTGAATGATATTCACAATGAATTCAGCAGGTAGCTGGTGACAGCAGCTGTTCGATATATACTTCAAATCAGCTACGCGTAGACACTGAAATAATACATGCAGAAAAACATCGATGTCCCACGTGCATCTTTGACAAATCCAACTAAGGCTGCTTCTCAGGAAGTCTTCCTGTTCACAGAAACAGGAGAGAAAATAAGATAGTAACAACGAAATCATCGACAATTCATCCCAGCAAATACTGGTTTCCTGAACATAATACCCATTAAGTTTCTATATAGTTTAACTCCAGCCAGCAATACGCCAAACCCGATAACAACACCCCTACCCCGATAGCAATGTCCTGGATCACTTCTGCCCTACACCCGTATCAATATATTCTAACCCAGTAGCAATGTCAGGTCAAGAGATTTTAGAAATTATCCATGCCCCACTGACTGAAAATCTTTCGTAACAGACCACCCAACGTTTTTATTTTTAGCATGCTAGAGAGTTCTTTCACAAACATGCTGTGGCTTCCTATTCTAGCTTACTCTTTCTTTCAGATGAACTTTTTCTCTTTCCACAGCTTCCTGTCCTGCAGTACCAGTCTCATTGTCTTCCTCCTTGGCATCTTCGCCAAGAAACTGACTCATACAGCCTTGACGTCTTCGAACATAATGAGGAATTGTATGCTTGTTGACATTTCTCTCGGTCATTTGTCATTCTCTGATCATAGCACTCGCTACCAAACCATATTGTGCCAAACTTAAAAAATAAAGCAAAGGTCAATGTCATTACTAAATTCTTCATCTTGACTTATACATGTTTGCTTTAAATACTTGGCACAAATTTCTCTCTCACTTTCGCTTTCTCGTTTCACGTTCAATTCTATAGTTGTCAGTGACCAAGGCTCTCCAAGTGAAAGGCAGTTATTTCATGATATTGGTTGGTTTTCTTGGGGAAAAAAAAAACATTCTAGTCGTTTGCTTTCCGAGCTTATATTTGAGCTACAGAGTCTATACATGTAAATGCTTCCAGTTAAGAGTGATGATTTAGTAACACTATTCAAAAACGGATCTCGGAGCAGAGGTGATTAAATCGCAACTCCACATTGCTCCAAATTCCTGATGCGTTTTGATAGTTGTCATTTATACAAGGGTAGTTGTTTATCATTTGTTTCTCACTTAGTTTTCTTCGTCTCTGAATGTTAAGCTTATAGAACCATGGATGAACCTTGGTTAATTAAGGTAATGTTTGCTCAAAACATCTACCAACGTCTAGTCTTCTTGGTACAAGTGAGGATCCATTGTTCTTAATGAGACAGATATTTTTTGTACCAATCATGAGAAATGTGATTTTTGTGTTAAAAAATATTTTCCATAGTGGTTTTGCCGGTACGAAAATACCTATATTTAAGTTTTAAGTGTTGCTAGTAAAAGTTTATATACAAAGACGAGATCAATAAAAAATTCTTTAGTTGACATCACCTTAACTCTAACGCTTGTGTGTACACTGTCAATATTGCAAATATAGACACTATTTTTTCTGTTATTTTATTGCGTTAACAAAAGTCAATGTCATTACTAAATTCTTCATCTTGTCTCATACATCTTTGCTTAAAATACTTGGCACAAATTTCACTTCCATGTGTATCTTTTGACAAATAGTTTTTTATTCATGTTGTTGAAAATGACTGATTGTTCAATTATTTTGTGTGTGTGTGGGTTTCTGTGTATGTGTGTCTGTCTGTGTGCACGTATGTTTATGTGTTTGTGTGTGTACTGAAGGCTTACAGAGGCAGCGGAATGTTGCCGTATTTCAGTTTTTCTGTGGACGCTATTATTTGCAAGTATCAAGAAAAATAAAACAAAAATATTAAAATGCGTATATTTTGGTGAAAAATAATCTCCCATTTGTCTAGAGTGTTCTGCTTTGTATAATTCAATTGAAAGGGAATGTTTCTCCTCCGCTCTGCTAAAGATAAAATTTGTAAACGCTCTTAGACAGGAAGAGCAATGAAGAAAAGTGTTTCCACAATTAAGAAGAGAATAATAATTCTTTCTACTACAAGTATACTACTTGAAATTTAAAATGAGAGACTAATCGATTTCATTGATCTTAGAGCTCGGATTTTGAGTATTTAGAAATATTTTGTTCTTTTTCAGAACTTAAAATTTGGAAATCAATCATAGAAAAATTCAACAATAAGCAAAGAACTAAAACTTAAGGAATTAATGCCAGAAAAAGACACAGATTTCTTGATTTGTTGTTTGTCGTAATGTGGTTTCTCACAATGCACTTGAACGCTTACACAACAGTTTTCAACGAGGGCAAGAAATATCGCATTGCAAAGCATACTGCTATAAATTTGCAAATTTGAAACCGAATGCACCTTTACAATAGTTGAAAGCCAGATGTTTTGTACTAGAAGAAGTAATATTTTTGATAAGATGATTATGAATGTATAAGCCGATTTCCATTTGAACAGTTTAATTTTTAATAAGTAGATCTATCGGATCCAGCGCTTAATACATACTATTCAGCAATATGCCTCGTATTTATAGAAATGCGCAATACGGTGTAGAGGTACAAAATATGCCGTCATTGGACATTATGACATGTTTTTTCTCTTTTAATGAAGATTCCGAAGCTTCTACAATCACTATTCTGTGGTATCAGGTTATAAATGATCATTTCTGGCGCACAGCAGTGCAAAATAAATCTGAAATGTGATTTGTTCAAGAAAATAGAGCTAACAGTCACTCTGCCAGCTTCCTCGCAGCTTCGAGAATAGACTTTAATAACTGAGTAATAACAACAGGTATCGCCAGTTACAGGTTTCCAACAGGAGAAAACAATACTGTATTGCATCTATGAAAGCGAGAAACGAAGGCGGGTATCTATAAACCTGAAATCATATAAATACCTCAGGGAAAATTGGTCGTAAAACGCCGGATAAAAATACTTTTTTCTAATTTAGGCCAACGGCTAGCAATTTTCTTGAAAGAGATTTAATCGAATATCTCAATCCAGCACTAGAGCAGTACTTTATTTTATCGAACTCGGTTGTATGTAAACAAAACGGACATCAGCGAAATTTATGCTCAGAATTGTAAAGTGCCGGGAAAATACCACCATGGTATTTAATTTGAAGCTCCACCTACTATCCTACCAACTATTAGTGTGTTAGTATAATTGCACTAACCTTGTAATTGTTTCTAATTTAGAAACACATTCAAAAACAGTTGATACAATCGATCTCATTTGATGAGTACTTCATTTTATCGGATTCGACACGATAAATGTCAAATTTGACAGCGGCGAGAGTTGAAGACTTAATGTAAAGAAGCGGAACAAATAGAGTAAATCATATTTCCCGAAGTTAAAAATGTATCTGGAAATCCACCACCTTCTGACCTTGATAAAAATAGTAGAAGGCTGACTCTGACTGAAATGGACATGTGGCTGCAGCGGGAAATCGATAGTAATAAAGAAAAAGAACAATATAACCAAGTTATATTATTCTTATACCTAAAATACATGATTGAATAATGTACCTCTCTGAAATACTCGACGTTCTAGAGATAGCAGTGAAATCCCTTACTATATTTGGAAAAACAAACACTGGATAATGTGGTCCTGAGTTCCTTGTACACAGGAATCGGAAGTCATGACTAGAATGCTTGTAAAAATATCCATATGAAGTCAGAGCTGTCGGGTTAAAGCAGCAAAACAGGGCAAGATTGTCTCTGTATGGTTACTGGACCTTCTAGAAGTAGCAACTGAATCCAACTTCCCGGAAGGGAGGTCATTGCAGTGATCCTTAAATGTTAGGACTGTCACCGCAAGGTCATAGTTTTCATTGAACCAAATTGCATGAATGAGAATAACAACAAGAAAAAAATATCAATAATAACAACAGCAGACATTTGGCATGAGAGCGAGGCTTCAAGAAACCCGCTAATAGCAAAAGAGAAATAAATAGTAGATACAAGTTTATTGAAAAGAGAAGGAAAGAAAATGCAAAAGACATATTAAAGAGCGAACTTATGTTCGAGCAAGATGTCATCCTATGACATTTCGAAAATAAATTCACGGCAGAAACAACAAATAATGGAAGAAAAAGATTGCTTTTTTTTTTAATCTAAGAAATTGCAATAAAAAAAACACACAAAAAACAAAGACACCCAACAAGAATCGAAGCAATAAAAAAACAAACAAACATATGTCTCAATAACATTTTAGATGTCACATTTCGATGAATACAACTGGTCTGACGAGGAGATTGTTATTGACGTTGCTGCTATTGTTGCACTTCTTGTTTTCTTCTTCTTCTTCTTCTTCTTCTTTATTCATTTTAATCCGCCTTCTTTACTTTATTGTTTTTTTTAATTTCTTTCTTTATACCTACCTCCTTTTATTTTCATTCTTTTCTCCTCATCTTTCTATTCCTCATCTTCATTTTATAAGTTCATTTCTCACTCTCCTGTAAGCTTCACCATTCCCTCCCCTCTTCTTTCTTCTCTTCATGTTACCCTATGTCCTTCTTCTTCACCTTCTTTTCTTACTCCTTTTACTACTCTTTCTTTTTCTTTTCCTATGATACTTCCTCCACATTATTCTCTCCACCTCTCCTTATCTCTCTTTTCCTTTAACTTTTCCACGGCTTTCTTTTCCCCACCTCACCCTCCACCTCCACCTCCACCAGTCCCTTCCTCTTTCCCCGCTTACACCTTCCTCCTTCCACCACTCCCTTCTTCCTACCTCTCTTACTCCCCTTCTTCCTCTACCCCCTCTTCTTCGTCCTCCTCACCCTCCACCTCCACTCGTCCCCTTCCTGCTTTCCCCTTCAACTTTCTCCTCCTCCTCTCCATCACTCGCTCCTTCCTATCTCTCTTACTCCCCTCTCTTCCTCTACCTTCTCTTCTTCCTCCTCCTCCTCATCCACTATCTACTCTGTTGTCATGGCGGTGCTTTCCAAGAAGAATTCGAACTTAGCTGAACTTATCTACGTTAGAAATTCGCCTCAGTCCATATTGCTGTAAGATCAAAACCACCAGCCATAACTGGTGAGTTGAAAGATACATCATTAGCTGTAGTAGGAAAATAGGTAAGGGTCAATATGTGTATATTAATGAACATTACTTTGAATCCTCACATCTTACAACTTCACGATGTTTCATATTTGAGTTTCTGAAACAACAGCTAACTATTCCATGAATTATAACCAGAGACCTTGAAATAAGAAAGACTGATTGGGCAATATAGTTATAGATAAGTAATGCCGGAAGAAAGTGTGTATGAAGTGATGTTAGGAGAGGCTTTCGTCATAAGTGTTTTCTGTCTGTTTTAATGTCATCAGTTTAAACACAACCAGCGAAAGTAATAGCTCTGTTCGGTGTGAAAAAGATGAAGAGAACTCATTGTATAATGTAGTTCTAGATATACTCGCTCAAAAACCTAAAGGAACCCAAGCCAAAAATCAGGATTCCCATGGAGGAAAAAGTAATTGGTCTACTCGACCATGGTGGACTTAGTGATTAACAACAACAACAACAACATCTACTACTACTACTACTACTACTACTACTACTACTACTACTACTACTACTACTACTACTACTACTACTTTATTGCCTTGTCCTTCTTCTGATTCGCTTCCACTTCTACATCCTCTTTATATACCTTGATATTTTATATGTGTATCATGGTCGATTAACTGCCCTCACCATTTACCGTTCTCTATATCTAAACTCGTCACTGGCGTATGTAGTTTAAGAAACCGGAGATATAATTACCACCTTAGGTTGTCGTGTTACACTCTGGTCTCTTAATTATCTGTAATACGCAGCTATTTGAAAATCTATTTGTCTGAATGTGAGTCTGTAAAAATCTCTTAAGTTAGTCTATCATGCAGAGTTCTTTTTGAAATAAGTTAAAAGAAGATAACGAAAGAAATCTCGTCTACGCATTATAGTGTAGCTATTGAAAGCGTTACAATTCCGAAATGCAGGAAATTTTTTCTGCCCACAGCCATAATGAAAGACATCACAAAGCGGTAGCAACATTTAGTTTCAACAATTTTAGAGATATCAGTTTAGTTAGATAACAGAGTTTATGAATTCTGAATACGTCTAATTCATGGTTTTGTCTCCATTGTAGAAACATCATTGTATAATAAAAAGAATTTCGATGTCCTCAATATCTGTACATACATATATACAAAAGCAAACAAGCCACACACTGACGCGCGAGACACTCTTCACATGCACGCACACAAATACATGTACGAGAGCTGCACACAACGTAATGGAACAGTTTGTACAAGGTACTGGGGTAGAACATAAAGTTTGCTCGCTCATTTAGCGAAAGATAAATCATGTTTAAAATGGTATAAGTGTTGTTTAGTTTCAATACCTTCTACAGATTTGTGAGCAGATCCATTATTCCCTGCTCAAAGCGTGTCCTACTTTTACCGACAATGGACTTTTCCTATTTGATTTTTACATTTTTTTGTGAACTGCAGGTCTATAAATTCAATGAATACTAAACAGACTAAAATAGGTGGCAAAACCTCCCACTATAGCCACAGTTACATTTGCCACAACTACTCATTAATGTGCAGTCCTTTTATTGTCGTGACGAATTATCAAGTTCTGAAACCTGTTTGATCACCGTGTTTAAATTGATCAGATTGTCATAGTAAACAACCGAACTGATTGTCCTGCTGGTAAACTACATTAACTCGCCAATTTCCCTAAAAGGAAAGCATACTTTCCCCTGCTTTGGAGTTCTTTGTGGTGGTTCAACGCAGTCCTCCCATGATCTTGTGTACTCCACGTTATTATTGGTGATCCAGATTTTGTCTCCTGCTAACACTATCTTCAGAAAAATATCATTTTCTTTACTTTTTAGCAACTAGTCGCAGAAAGACATACAGTGAGCGATGAACTCATACAATTTATGTGGAATCCAGCCATCAAACCTGCTGATGCAACTAAGTTGACAAATAGTTTTCAACGTAGCCTTTTTTCATATTAAAACATGAATCGTTCCAAGTTTCGCTTAAACTACATTAGCCTTTCAGGTATCTAACTGGTGCACTAGCGTAAAGGAGGAAAAGAAACAATGCCGATATATTGTTTTAGCTGATACGGGCCGTTCAGATTGCATATATTTGTAGAATAACTCTTCCTCTACATTAAATTTTCTTCCTATCCTTCATTCTAGGCAAATCTCGAGTTCCAGATAGAAGCAACGTGTCATCGATGAATTCTTGTTGAAGACGGGTTGCAGGCTGCTTGATATCTACAGAAAATATGTTTAGAAGAAGATACCATTGATATGATCATTGTTCATAAATAGATGATATTTCAAGAGGAAGAAATCCAATAAAAGAATTCTCCGATAAAAATAAAACCTTTTTTCTTAAAATATTTACTTTAGCTTAGTTTTATCCCATTGCGTGTTGACTCCTAAACGTTACGCATTGGGCATTTTCGTCCTTCCGAGGCTGGTAAAATTAGCATTTGTCAAATACTGGTATAGATCTATTAAGTATAACTCTCTCTCATAAACACCTATTGTTAGGGGAACAAAAAATAAATATTTTTAAGCTATACTCACGATGAAAAAAGTAAGTTATTTGACTGTTGTATACTTTATCAACCTCAGAACGATGGAAGTAAAAATTATTATCGTGGAAACGTGTGCCATAATTATGGTAATGGCTGTTTTAAAAATAAGCATGAGGTCAGAAATTTCTTGTTGACCAAGAAACTGAAATTTTTCAATCGATGTTATGTCAGCAGAAGTATTGAAGAAGTAACATATTTCATAGACCATATAAGGATGAAAAATAAAGTAGACCTCGGTGGGATTTGAAATAAGAAAACAAAAATCGCTGCGAGAATTATATGCGAGCATATCTCCTCAGGTTCTAACCATTCTTATTTCTTTATTGCCCACAA
>JACXVO010046114.1:52216-69012 GCA_015501135.1 Hapalochlaena maculosa
TATATATATATATATATATACACACATACACACATATATACATACATATAATATATATACATATATATATATATGTATATATACATACATATGTACATATTTACACACACACATATATATATACATACATACATATATAAGGTGAAAATTGGTCATTTCACCGTCTAAGGGATATATATATATATATATATATATATATATCCATTTTCACTATTGGTGTGTCACCTTAGTTCATATGGTCCTTGTTATAAGATATTCAGCAGAGGTAATTTGAAGGTGAAACCTTGGTGAAGTTTAATATATATAAGTGATCAAGAAATAGCACAAATAGACAATGAGGAATATATCATTCTTTCTTAAGTCACTATTTATTTAATAAAATTCTATGTTAACAGCTGTTTTTGTCTAACATTCCAAGGTGAATTTGCATTTACTTCATTTTGATTGATAGGCACCTTCAGAACAGATATGAGTAAATATGGAAAAATATAGAAAAAGAAGGGAAAGGTAGGTAAGTGTTCATTAAATGAAGGGTTTTACATGTTAATGGTTTAAACAATTCCTGCAAAAGTATTAGGATATAGTTGTTTGTATATTTGATAATTCATTTTTTCCATTTTCTCTAGTTATTCACGTTGTTGAGATGTTCAGCTATCAAGTGGTATCTAGACACCACAACGTGTGTAAGTGGAGAAAATGGAAAAAAAAAAACCCAAAATATCAACTATACAAACAACTATATCCAAATACTCTGGCAACTAACTGTTTAAACCATTAACATGTAAAACCGTTAATTTAATGAGCATTTACCTTTCCTTTCTTTTTCCCTCTATTCTGATTTTCTGTTTTTCTATATTTACTAATATCTGTTCTGCAGGTGCTTAGTCAAAACGAGATAAATGCGAATTCACCTTGGACTGTTAGACAGAAACAGCTGTTAACATGGTATTATATTAAATAATGACTTAAGAAAGAATGATATATTCCTCATTGTTTATCTGCCCTATTTCATTATCACTTATATATACATGTATATATACACACACACACACATATATATACACATATAGGAATACATATAAACACATATGTATACATATATACACATGTATATATGTACATACATATATGCACATATATATATACATACATATATGCACATATATATACATACACACACACACACATATTATATATGGATATATACACACACCTTTACATACATTGTTTGACCTTATTTCCATTTAGCAACACCACTTCTCACAGCCATAGTTCAAAACTTTAGAAAATACAGAGAAACAACTCCAAGAAATATTGGAAAATTAATATATCTTATATGAAAACAGCTTTATACATTTCTCTTTTGTGTATATATACATTGCTTCTAGTTATTTTTTTAAACTTTTTAAATTATTTTTCTTTATTTTGTTTTTTACTTTTAAAAGAAATTATGAACTGTCTTTCAATCAATTTTATAAAATTGGTTTAGCAGGTGAAACTGCAAAATATTCATTATGTAGTGCTTTATAATATAGCAGAGATGAGAAGGAATTGTTGAACACTGCTTCACTACTACCATCATAGCCATTATCAAGGCCCATACTGTCCAGTTAACTCTCACCTCTTATTATAACACAAGCTAGTCAGTTTAACAGCAGTTTTTGGTTACAATGTGAAGTCCCTATCCCCCAGCAAAACTCATGTTACTCAACTGGTCATCAAAAAAAAAAAGTTTAAAACTATAAATATGCAGTCATAGCACAGTAAATGGCAAGGTGTTGTTGCTTGTTATTGAATTATTACCTCCCACTCACCTTTGCTTGTTCATGCCCTGGCTGAGACACAAGCATAGTGAAAACAATGAGGGGAAAATCCAGCTTTTTGAGCATTGAAAAAAAAAATAATAATAATAATGTGATATGTCACATGTAATTATAATTCCAAATTATAGTTAATACACTCAACATCACCCACAGCCTTTTACTACTCTAGGATTTCAGTTTGAAATGTGATAACTAACATTTAAAGGTGATAGAGAGTTTACTGAGAAAAAATTGGCATATGTATCATGCAGGTCAAGTGACTTATAAATTCCTTTATTGACTGTTGAAAAGTCAAGTGATGTGTATATGCATGTGCATACACATACATGTTTTGTGTGCACTTATGTGGTTGACTGGCTGGCTGTCTAGACAGAGTGATAGATAAATGTATCTGAATGTATGAACATATACATGCATACATATGCATTGGGTGGATAAAATATGAAATATGTTTGTATAGTTATTTGGAAGCAGAACAAAGTAAATTAATTGCCTAAGATTGAATTTTTAAAGATGGGAAATCTAAAACAAAAAATGAATATTGTCCAATTCTTTGGTACATCTTTTGAGTTGTTATACATTATCAGAAAGTTTCATTCTGAACAAATACGGCAAACTAAAACCTTCAACACAAGAAATAATAATAATAATAATAATCCTTTCTATTATAGCTACAAGGCTTGCAATTATCAACTGATAATTGACTGACTCTGAAAGGATGAAAGGTAAAGACAGATGAAATGCAGCTAAGTATTTTGTCTGACAACTGGCCACCTTAATGATGATGATGATAACAATTAAGACATCTATCACAACTATGAGAGCCCCAAAATGTTCGAAAATCAGTTAAGGTTATTTGTGATGTTTTCAGTTTGCAGAGGAATAGCTAAAATTTGCTGTTTACTATATGTTAAATATATGGTACAAGGAGAAATATGCAATATAAAATTTCTAAGTGAGATATAAGCAGTAACAGTAAAGAATCATAACATATAATTGCCAACCAAGTGTAGCATTCAAAACATGATTTACACATGCTGACGATGAGTAACCACCCAGAAACTCAAGTTCATATGTATCACCTAAGACTAGAGATGGGAGCAATAACCTCCCCTCACAAATACTAATCAGACACAGAATGTGTGTTGTTACCCAGCTGAAGAAGGTTTTCCCAGGGTGATAAACGTCAGTAGCAGTCCTGTGTAGGATGCCACACTTCATTAACAATTATACATTACAATGTATATGGTACATTCAGTAAATGGTAAAGCTATTGCTTGGAGTCCAATAGATATAAGTGCAAATAGATTTTGATATCAGTGTAATTGTTGGTCTAAATATATTCCAGCAAAGGTCTAAAAGCTAAACAGGTGTCAAGGCATCTGCTGGTCAAATTGCATACGGCTGTTTGTCTAACAAATCTCTGCTGAAACACTGCTCTTAATGCATTTTAAAGCTGCTGGATAGTTGTCATAATATTAGCTGAGCTATCAAACACACACGCACACACAACCACACTTGTAGCCTCCACTGTTAACCAATGATCTATTTAGAGTTAACATTCACTAGAAAATTAATTAGTATTTTTCTCAATCTAATCCTCATCCATCACTAGCTTTTTAGTGTCTATTTTATTATGATATGGGTTGAATACATTTTCATCAAGCCAAATATTTTCTTTCAATGAAGTTAACATCTTGAAATCTTAACTCAATATTCCTTGTGCTTTTCTGTGTCTGTCACTGATCCAATCAATTTCTGCTATTCTCTCTAAACATTCAATATTAATCACCAATCCAGTTACAATGGCAGCATTCAGTTCTAGCCAAGTTAAATATTCACTGCGAATCATTGGTCAAAACACAGTGGTGATATCATTTCACTACCAGTCACTGGTTAAAAACACACTTGTGATGTCATTTACTGCCAGTCATTGGTCAAAATACAGTGGTCATGCTATTTCATTGCCAAACATTGGTCAAAACACAGTGGTGATGTCATTTCTCTGCCATTCATTGGTCAAAACACAGTGATGTCATTTTGTAGCCAGCTGTTGTTCAAAACACAATGGTGATGTCATTTCACTGTCAGTTTCTGGTCA
The DNA here is from genome assembly GCA_015501135.1 of Hapalochlaena maculosa. Lineage (NCBI taxonomy): Eukaryota > Metazoa > Mollusca > Cephalopoda > Octopoda > Octopodidae > Hapalochlaena > Hapalochlaena maculosa. The sequence continues at coordinate 56,141 of JACXVO010046114.1, forward strand.
ACATACAGTGAGATGTCATTGGTCCGATAGACACTACCACTGTAATTAACACAACTAAATACAAGTCACCTATTAAAAGAGATTGAGTTAATTCATTTCTACTCTAGGTACAAGGCCTGAAAAAACAGGAAAGGAGCCAGTCAATTAGATTGACACCCAATACGCAACTGGTACCTAATTTATCGATCCCGTCCAAAAGGATGAAAGGCGAAATCAACTTTGGTAGAATTTGAGAGATTGAGTTAACTGACAAAAGAAAACGTAAGATGGTGGAGTGAACACTATATTTTAAAATACAATAAAAGACTATGAAAACATTGCATGTAAGGGGACAGATATTTCAATTGGTCAGTAATGAGGGAGTAAAACTAAAAACAAGCTTTTACTCAACAAAACTAGAAAGACTTAAAATGAATAGCATATGTTAAACAGTAACAGAGATGATGGTGATGATGATAATTGGTTCTGGATTAAGAATAAAGCTTGAAATTTAGAAGAGAGGGTTAGTCAAACCAATCCAGTTCTTCACAAATAATTTACTTAATCTATCTTAAAGGAACTAAAGCAAAGCTGACTTCTGAGAGATTTGAACTCAGAATGTAAATAACTGGAGCAAATATTACAAGTTTTCTACACTACTCTAACAACTCTGTCAATCCACTAACCTTATTAATAATAATGGCTTAAATTTAGGTATAAGGCTTGATATTTTAAGACAAGGGTTCGTCAATCTACCATTGCCCTTAAAAATAATCCTTTCTATTATAGGCACATGTAAGCCTGCTATTTTGGGGGAAGGAGTTAGTCAATTACATCAATCCCAATGTTCAACCAGTAATTATATTATCAACCTTGATAGAATGAAGGGTAAAAATGAACTTTGGCAGGATTTGAATTCAGAACACCTAAAGCCAGAAGAAAATTCACTAAGCATTGTTCCTGGCCTGCAAATGATTGAGCCAGCCCACTGCCTTTAAAGGATGAAAGGCAATATTGACCACAGTGGAATTTGAACTCAGTAGGTGACTGGTACTTTATTTTATCAATCCCAAAAGAATGAAAAGCAAAATAGATCTTGACGAAATATGAACTTAGAATGTAGAGTGATGCAACTGAATACTGCACCAATAAGTCCAACATATTAAAAAATAGCAGTAGCCTAACATCTTGTATATGTCAACAACAAAATAAAACTATTGATCATGTTGTCTCCATGTGCAGTCCTCTTGCGCCTACAGAGTATTTCAACAGGCACAATAGAGCAGCACAATATATTTAATGGGTAATTTGCAAAAACCTGGTAACACAAACCATTCCCAGTGCTTGAAAATGATCACATCTCACTCATTTGGAACTTCATCATTCAAACTGACAGAAAGATAGATGCAAATAGGCCAGATATTATATTGAAAGACTTCAGACAAAAATCATGCTTACTCATTGATATGATTGTTCCAATTGATATAAATGAATCTGTCAAAACTTACCAAAAACTGAGCAATTATAAAGATCTTGAAATAGAAATTGGCAAAATGTGGAACCTCAAAACTAGAACAATATCTGTTGTTACAGGTGTCCTGGGAATGAAAGCAAAAGGGGCAGATTCCTACCTAGCTCAGATACCAGGAAACCCCAAACTTGCAGAAATTCAAAAGATAATGCTTATGGGAACTGCCCATATCCAATATGAAGTATTGTGTATGTAATTTCAAATTTTAAAACAAACTCAGAATTTTCTTATGTTTTCTTAATCACTCTCTAGAACAATAATACTATGTGCAAAACCAAATATAGGACACTCTAGGTCAGGGGTAGGCAACCCTTTTCAGCTTGTGTGCCAAAATTGGTTAAATCTGAGACACATAATTTTTCCATGTGCCAATCAAGACTATTTTAAAAAATTTCTTGTTGTGGTTCCCGAAGCCTCGTGTGCCAAGTTTGGCATGAGTGCCATGGGTTGCCCACCCCTGCCCTAGGAAATAATCTTTTCGACTGTAGGCATAACACTTGAAATTTTGGGGAAGGGGCTAATTAATTACATTGATTCCAATACTCAACTGGTACTTATTTCATGGAACCTCCCCACTCAAAAAGGAAGAAAGGCAACATTTGAACTCAGAATGTAAAGACGGAAGAAAATACAGCCAAGCATTTTGTTTGGCATGCTAATAATTCTGCCAGGTCACTGTTTTAATAATAATAATAATAACTAAAACAAGCTGACACAATTAATTTAGGAACATACAAATAACATACTAAGTGCTAAAATTATCTGACAGATCATTAAAATGAAACATGAAATCATAAAAAAAAAAACGGAAATGTCTTAATTTTTTTTTTCCAAAATATATTTTGTTTTCTTTCTTGTTTAATTTCAAATTATTGACACCAACAAACAGAAAATACAAAAATATAAAAACATATCACATAAGAAACAAATATTCAAAATGTTGTGTGTGTGTATATCCATTAAGCTAATACTGAAAATTTTTCATATTAAAAAGAAACACACACAGATATATATTTATATGCACGCACACACACACACACATACATACATATGTGTATACACACACAAATATATGTGCATACCTGTGTGTGTACATACAAACATATATATACACCAGTCAGAGGATTAACAGGTGTACTGTGTCCATGGCTATCACAGTTCATCCACATTGTACACTACTAGCTCTCTACACATTAACACTATATACTATTGCTGTGTTACTAGCATGTGGTATTCCCCTCAGGTTTCCGCAAACTAGGTAGGAACAGACTTTGTGGTCTACATTGTCATTTGCTCTGCAAGAACTAGCAGTCAAATCTCTCTTGAATACCCAACTGTCTCCATTATGGAAAAAAAAACTCACTAGATCTGCATAGTCCTAAAAAAAAGACGGTATGGTCACAAGGCATGGGTTAGCTTAGTCATAGCTGAGCCAGGAAGGCTAGACAACAACAGCAACAACAGCATTTCATAAAATGACAGCTCAGTAAGGAGAAAAGAAGTGTTTTTCACTCAACTTCTAGGAAAATGAAAAGTTACACTACATCATGTCCTGATAATTACAAATGGATAAAAATAACAACACACACACACATATATTCACACATTGCTCAGTAGGTGGGTTAAGTTGGTGACGTTTTTCATTTGTATACAATTTTAAACAAGATAAAAAAAGTTATAAAACGAACTAAAAAATATATGCAATACTTTGGGGAGATTGGGAGAAATAAAATTGAATATTTAAATATATACCCATACTAAATGGACAAACATACATAAATATATACAAACGACAATAAACATACATACAACAAACAAACCAGCAAGGATTTACACACATATTCATATATATATATATATATACATATATACACACACACATACATACACATATACATGTGGTTGTATTTATATACATATACAAAAACTATTACAAATATATAAAAAGTATTCACATACTAACTAAAGTACTCAGCACTTCAATTAGTAGAGTTAAATATATTAGTTTACAGGTTTACAAATGTTTCAATTTCTTTGGAATTACTGAAAAATAAGTTCATGCATGGATCAATGTAATAGTTTTGAAGAAGGAAAGGAATCAAGGATTAAATATAGACATGATGAATGAAGAATGTGATGATAATTTTCATTGAAGGGACTAATACAATTTAAAATTATGGTTGTTAAATCTTTATGTGTTTAGGGATGTACACACCAACCATTTAATATTTAACACTCAATATTAGAGGTAAGGTATTAGAGAGAATCCAATCAGATCATGCCTAATTCAATTCATCTTAAAGAACGTATCAATAGAAATATATGGAAAATCTTTTTTTGACTAAATATTACAGAAAGATTAGGGAAGCAGAAGTGATCTAAGTTCTTTCAAAAATTGTTTAAGTAAAGAATTAAATTATCAATACTATATAATGTATGTTAAAGATGTAAGAAGTTTAAAATTAATAACATTGTGATATACAAAGAAAGAATTATAAATGAAAATTTTAAATTTCTATAAAAAAAAGTATTAACCTTTGATACTAACCAATCTCTGTAATTCAAACTTTCTGTTTTATAGTGAACCTAATTAAAAACTTGCATCAAATTTTCACACTAGTTTTTGTTCTAAACACTAGTTTAATAATGGAAATATTATTTTACTAAATTCTTAATTATATTCAAGATTAATTGAAGTAAAGGCAGTATATTTCAACAAAAATATAGTAACAAGCGGGCTAGATAAAAAGATAGAAATAAAATAATAGTCTTAGGCACAAAGTATCACACGCTTAAAGATTACAACTATCAAAATCAAGTAAATTCAGATTAACTTGGAAGTATCACACAGGAAGTAGGGAGTTTATCAGTTAAATCAATGAGGTTAACTGATCAAAGTGTTCGATCTTAAATACCGTGAAAACACAGATACAGGTTAACACTTATATACTGTTGTAATGGCACAGAAAATTACTGAGACACACACAAATTATCATTTTAATGTAGACTCTTTCATGCATCAGACAGAAATATATCGGGGTTGAGTTGGCTGGAGGTCTTCCATCTCATCACCTACCACTAGTTTCCAAGCAAGGTAATAATCTCTCAATTTATTGAACAATAAACAGCCTGAACATGTTTCCATGGAGAACACCATTTGTAAATGGCCTTTTGTTTAAGATTATGTCAAAAAGCCTAGGCATGCCTTCATTGTGGACTGCAACTGAGACTGACAGCAAAGCCAATGTTTACAACTGGTGAACAAGCACACATGAAGATACACACACTCTCATTTTAAATATGTCGAAATTGTTGATATTAGATTGACAGCTAATGAGGTGCTGAGCACGTCTGCATCCATTGTTTTGTTTCTCCTGTACCACATTATTATATATCATGCTTTCTCAATATCATTTCTTTCAGTACACTCTCTCATGTTGCCAATGGCAGCCCCGTACCCCACATTATCAATGTTCATCACCCACTATTTCTACCCTCATATACACACATTTCTCTCTCACACACTTCACAGCTTCTTCACTGCTACCAGCTACCTCCCAAACCCACACCTACTTTCTCCAGGTTTCCTTCCAACTGATATTCACAAATGAGCATACTTTTACCACTCACTGCATTCCTTTCTATCCCAATATCTATTCATCTGTCACTCATTTTGCACTCCCAGGAACTTACCCACCTATTGGGTATGCCCTGATGCACTTTCACCACCTTCCTCTTTCTTTTCCAGCTGAAACAATCACATTATCTCCCCTACAGCAAGAAACTTGTTTCATGTCCCTCTATTATACCTGAACTTCTTATCACCTGGTATAAAGCTATCTTCCTTAATACTACTCACTCATTTAGCTGAGGTGTCTTGTTTTGTGAGTTACTTGGTGACCTTACTAATGTCTGGTGCCATTTAAAAACCACTAAGTACACTCTGTAAAGTGGTTGGCATTTAGAAGGGCATCAAGCCATTGAAACCGTGACAAAGTAGACACTGGAGTTGGGTGTGATCTTCTGTTGACCAGCTTCTGCCAAACTATCCAGTCCATGCTAAGATGAAAAACATGACAATGATAATTGCACACATATTATCAGAAGATCACTCTATATATGAATATGTACACAAACAAAACATTAAAAAAACATACATGAATATAAGCATGTATACAGACGTACATGCAAACATGTCACACATATTTATATGTATATATATATACACACACACACGGGTGCAAGATTACATTAAAACAGGCCATATCCAACCCAATATTTTCTATCTGTTTTATATTCAAACTGGCCAGATCTAGCCTTTCAACTACCCTAAAATATCATTTTATAAATAAACAATTATATCATCATCTCAGAGCAATGAAATAATGTATGATTAATTCAAAACAATGTGTATTTGACAGAATAACCCGAAAAGTTAAACAGATTAAGAATCACACATGCAATCACTTTGAAGCATAAATACAGATGTGTGGACATAATATTATGACATTTCTGTTTCAATATAAATTTTCCTACAATTTTTTTCACTAGATATATCTGAGTGTTAAAGAAGTTTGCTTTCCAACCATATGGTTCCCAGTTCAGTCCTACTGTATAGCATCTTGGGCAAGGACTTCGACTGTATCCCAAAGCAAGTCAAAGCCATGGAAACTGAAAGGTCATGTGCGTTTCAGTTTGTTCCCCACTACAACTTGACAACTAGTGACAGTTTACATCTGCATAACTTAGTGACTCGGCAAGAGATCAATAAAATAAGTATCAAACTTAAAAAGCAAGTACTGGGCTCAATATCTTTGACTAAACCCTTCATAGCAGTGCCCTGACATGGCCTTAGTCCAATGAGGGAAACAAATAAAAGATAGTCATTTAGTATTATTAATTCCCTATAACTTATCTAATATATTTCTTGTTTCATCAAATATAAGTACATTTTTTCCTCACCAAATTTTAGCAGAATTTTAATCACTCTCGCTACACCGATTTAAAACATTTGGTCAAAAACCTTTTTAGTAACATATTTCTAGCATTACATTCTTTAAGTTGATTTACCTCATTATTATGTATTCAATCAGGTTGAAGTCTCTCTTGTGTTTTATTTCATGATAAACATTAAACAGTGAATCTACTTATTTTTTTTGCATAATTTTAAATTAAGCCATTCCTTTCAACAGAAGGTATCGCAACCACTTTAATCTTATGTTTGCATGTGGTCCCTTAATATTTCCTTGCCTTTCTTCTAAACTATTTCTTCAACCTAGATAGAGGTTTTCTCTTTTACAGTTTTGAAGGAATCAGAATAAAATAGATTTGTAAATCCGTAAAAATGATTATTACATTTGTAAACCTGTAAAAATGATCAAAACAAAATCTTATACCTAAGAACTGATGTATAGTCATATATACATACATACATACACACACATCTTTTTATGTGTGTTATCACTAGAAAGCACCAAAATCGAGAACAAGGAGGGAAAAATAGAGATTTTAAATCAGTTCCAATAATTTAAATTAATACTTTGAGAGAGTGTGCAAACTGTGGGAATTTTGAAGTGAGGGTTATATGAATGCTCATTTCAAGTTAAAGTTTCTTTTATGAGTTGAGCTTGAGTCTTTCATAACAATTGATGTACCTGAATAAATGATGCTATTAAATTTTCCTAATCTATCTTGAGTCACCAAATCAAAGTTTTGGACTTGATCCAGCCATTTGTAAAGAAAATTTTATCTCATCTGCTCTTTTATTCCGTAATTTGCTTTTCATTTACAGTTGACTAATTCTGATACAATAATAAAATGCGTTTTTAACCTATAGTAAGTTTAATGCAAGTTTTTTTTAAAGGATGAAATAAAAATAGAACAAATGAATAAAGAAGAGACTTAGTCTATTTTCTGTATTTGAATATGAAATATTTTTTTTGTTTTTGTGGCTGTTTTGTTTTTTACCCACCTATTCAGCGTTATCACCAAATAACGAATGATGTTGGTGTCCAGCAAATCCCATTTAAAAACCCATTTCACCATGTCGTATCCATGGATTATACATATAAATATCAAAATTTAGAGTTAACCCTATGAACAACCAGAGCAGTTATCAGCAACAAAAATCCTTTCAAGATAAAATCATAATTCTATTATATATAAACACACACGCATACATTTGAGTATATTTATGCATGTGAGCATGCATGCATGTATGTATGTATGACACACACACACACACACACATATACTTACTAAAACACTTCCTTTGAACCACTGATAGTAGATTATGCATTTAGAATAATGTTTTATATAGAGGAGTTATGGATTGAAAGGGTAAATTCAGCTTGAATTCTGTAACATTACAGATAGGAAAACAAAACACTTATCACAAACACAGCTAGTTATCCAGTAAATCATAACATAGGGATATCACTTGAAACTGGGTAGAAAGCCAAGAAAGAAAAAAAAAAGAGAGAAACGAATAAAGAAAATATCAAGTTATTATGGACTAGCACCCTTACAACCATGGCAGAATTATTTCATGTGTCCAACACCTTCAACCAAATGATTAACTACTCACTCTTTGTTGGAGGACCAGGTTTTCAAACATAATTACTCTGAGTAAAAACTCATTTTGGCAGAGAATTTTTGTGTAAAAGACTGAAACTGTGATATGCAGTTACCTATAGATTACCAGATTCTTAAAAAAAATTGTTTTCAAGATAAAAATTAAATGCAAGGAAAAAAAATGTCTCTGAAATAGAAATATATATGTATATATATATATTATATATATGTTTATATTAGCATCTCTTCTAAAGCCAATTGGAAAGACTAGTAAGTATCAAGTTTACTTGTTATAAAAGTATACTGTACATTGGCTTACTTTCAGTGTTCACTTGTGGGATACCATTTACAACAGCTGCAGCTGGTGCTGCTACAGCTGCTGCTCCCACATCCCTGCCTTGATCAGAAACTTCAATAACCTCTCCATTGTCACAGTTCACAGCAGCTGGTTCAATGTGATTGTTTTCATTTGGGATTTCTAAATTGGGAACAGGTTCAAGACCAGTGTCCTGCTCCTGCTTGTTAAGGACTTTTGATTCAGCCCCTGCAATTTCGATAATGTCTACAGTAGCAGGGATCAAAAGGGGCTCCAATGCAACTGGGACCTTTTCAACAGGGTTTGTTTGAGTGTTATGTCTTGAAGGTGACAACAATGGAGGGGGTAGTGTAGGTGAAGGAGTATGTCTAAATGGAACATCTTTGCTCCTGATAATATCAGTGTTCACATATTTTGATGCAGAAGAACTAAACAATTCAGGTGAATTTGTATTCTCTTGTAACTGGATGGTGTTTTTGGCCACAATAGCTGTTGCTGTTTGTAATGAACCCAAGGAAGTTCTACTGCTTGGTAACAGTCCTTGAGCAACAGTTGATAATGAGGATGTTCCTGATGCAAGGCTACTTGAACTACAAGATTTATTAACAGTCAATGGAGAAATTCTTGCCATTGGCACAACCACAGTGTTGGCCTCAGAGATGTTCATGTAGGCTTGTTCACTTGACACCAGTTTTCTAGTAACATCAGCAGCAAAGTTAGGTCTTTCTGTTAACTCTCTGCCAGCACAAGACATTGAACTTCCAGATGACATCAAAGAAGAAGGTGTTGAACAAGATGATGAGATTTCATTACTGTATAATGGTTCACTATCATCATGGTCATCGCTGTCATTATGCTCCACACTTTTCCCTGTGCCATTTGACCAGCTGGTAGTTGTTGATACATGAGGTGTAGAAACAGTTGGTACAGCACTTGTACATTTAGTCGTTTGTGACGATTCCTGGAGTGAAGCACGTTTCTTTTGTGGTGACTTCTCAAGCAGTCTTGGAACATAACGTACTTCAGCAGCAGCACTGGAAGATACAATAAAAGCAGAACCTTCACGATCATGATCAGAATTGGCTCGAATTTTCAGAATTTCTTCAGGCGCTACATGAATCTCATCTCTTGGGTTAACACTTTTATTTGTACTCACTCCAATTGAATGAACTCCAGTAGATGTTCCTGATTTACGATTGAGTGATGGTGAGGCTTTTTTCATGTCATGCATACGCATTAGGTTACTCGACTGAGATGGTGGACACTGGAAAATTGAAGCAGGGGAAAACTCAGCAACAATTTTCTGCTGTGAATGTTCATGTGTGTCCCAATCTCGTACAGAAGTTGGCATTTTTTGTTGCAAAGCAGCACGTTTCTTGCTATCTGACCAACGGAAGTGGTGCAGTCTATCAGCTTGAGTTGAATTGGATTTGCGCTGTGATCTGTCTGAGCTGTAACGAATCACTCCGGATTTACCACATTCAAGTCTAGCTTTTGGACGACACACCAACAGAGGGTCTTTAGATTTGTCTTCCTTTGACCTGGAAGACCTTCCTTCTGACTTATGAACAAGACACTCAGTGTGTTTACTACGTGAATGACCATCCCTCAGGTGTTTCTCTGAATTCTCCATCATAGAGAGCTTTTCTGCAGCTTTCATGCTCGCAGCCAGAGGATCAAACTCTTTAGCTGGAAGGATTATTTCTCTTTTGTTCCGGTTGTAATGCTTAGAACGATTGCCAGAAGACAATGTCTCTTTTGATAATGGCACCAACTTGACTCCACTGCAATCTGAATGGGAGCTTACTTGGTTCTGAGAGGAAGTGCCAAGCATGTCTTGACATTCACTTACTAGATTTTTGTCTGTAACCTTCTGTGAAACTTTTGTAGGCTCACATTTAGCAGACAGTGAAGTTGAAATAGTTTGTTTTTGTGAACGTTGATGATGATGATGGTGGTGGTGGTGGTGGTGATGATGATCTGTGTGGTGAGATGAATGAGATTTGGTAGGGCGTGTAGGTGAATGCAGTCGGGGAGGGAGAAATGGCAAATTGGGTGACACGGTAGTCGATGTTTCAGGAGTGAATTGATTCTTATTTTTATCACCACTGCAATTTTCATAAGAGTCTTTAACGATTATATATTCTCTGTCTCCAGCTCGGAGAGCTTCATTTGAGTTTTGTAATTGACTTTTAGGTCGGGAACTATTAGTTGCTTCAGGAGATTTAAGTTGGTATTGAGCCCTGTTTATAACAACTCCAGAAAAATCATGGAGAGTAACTCCTTGTAGATTTGTTTTGTTAGAAGAAACTAGAGGAGATTTTGAATGGTGATTACTATCCTGAGTGGTTGCTTCTGAAGCAACAGCATACATTGACTGACTATTTGTGTTCCGCAAATTTAAAGATTTGGAAATATGACAATCAGATGCTGGTCTGGCTGGGATTGATCTAGAATTCTCTCCAGATATATTTTGCTTGTAATGTTTTGAAAGTTGAACATCACTCTTATTATTTCCAGATGAGCTGGAAAGTGGAGGGAGGCTGATACTTGATACAGTAGCAAGTCTAATGGGTGATGAAGTGACAGTTTTTACAGTTGTTGCAGTAGTATGTGACATTCCAACTCCACTAGAAGTCAGATGTGGATCAGCATTTACTACTGGACAATTGACATACCGCTCTTGCTGAATATCACCATCATTGACTACTACTTCCCCATCACTAGTATCAGTGAGTTCTTGTATAACTTCTTCATAAGGAGGGAGTTCATCCTCTCCAAATACATTAGGTGTCAAATCATCATACTGTGGAGGGAAGTCAGTGGATGTAGCAGGCATCAACTCTACAGCAGCTATGTAAGAATTCTGAGAGTGGTCACTATATGTTGAAGATGGTGTACCATTATCATTATCAGTTATCCTCCGTGGTAAATCAATGTGCTCACTGCGTCGTGTATTATCTTGGCAGGGCTGATCATGTCTTAAGTGATCTGATGATAAAAATCTATTTGTCTCATTTGAGTTACGGTTATTTGAGGAGGCATTGTTGTTATTTCCTGTTTGAGTATGGCGTGGTGAGTGAAAGCGTGCATTATGGGAACTTGTTGATGCCAAAGGTTCACTTTCTCTAAGTGGTGTATGAATTGATGCTGTCTCTCTGGGTGTATTCGACCTACTGAAAGTTCGTTCCCGAAGAGGAGTACGGGAAGTAGATGCATTATTTATACGGCTTTCGCTAGATGTGCACATCAGATTGTCATTTTCTCGTGAACTCTGGTTTGATGAGCAATTATTGGCTTTTTGAAAAAACAAATACTTGATACAGACTCCAACAGAGGTCAGTGAACTAATAAAACCAAAAATTGCTAAACACAGGGAGAAAATATGGATTATGCTAGTTGATTCTTTGGGATATTTCTTATACATGAAGCTGTGTTTGTAAAAATTGCTGTTAAAATCTAATCCTCCAGCAGATAACACAAGCATGACTGCAGACAAACAAGTTGAAATGACTGATGTGATCAGATATGTTTTGATGGCACAAGGTCTTCGCAACTGCCCAGCTACTACACCACTTAGTCCTGACAAAAACATTGAAATGCCACACCATAAACCAGTGCCAAGATAATGGCCCCAGATTTTCTCACTGAAAGCTATTACTGCTATGATTATACTAGCAATGCCAAATATAGAAAGAATGACACCAAGCACAAATGCAGCTTTTTGCGGAAAGTCAATCCTTAATCTCATTTTTTTCAATACTTTTGAGTTGTTGTTGTGAAAGAAATATGGAAAAATGTAAAGAATAAACCTCTTTGAATATTGCTTTTTCAAAGCTTTAGAAAAAATTCAGTTATACTGAAGTGGTTCTACATTTCCATTGTTTAGATTCTTATTTGTTTTCTTTTAGTTTCTTCGAGTTAAAACGCATATTACACGAAGAATTCTTCTCTCCTTAAAATGATCCATTTGCCCATTAATGTGTCAGTATAATTCTAAGACGGTATAAGATATACTATAAACTGTTTTTCATATCAGATACTACCTAACATTTACAGTAGTATATTTGAATCAAACAAACAAATATCATAAACAGAATAGGAAAAAAAATAATGAAAAGGAGCACCTGGAGGCATAAAATGCTAAGGTAAAAATTAAGAAATACCAATGATTTAAAAATACCAATCAACTGCTGTAGCCATTTTTTCTTGTATAGGTAATTTGGTAGTTAGTATATCTTTTGAATTTGTTCTTAGACATCAGCATGGCTTAAAGCAATTGCTTAATTAGCAATTGCAATAACAAAGTATGTAATTAAAACAAATATGACCGATGTTGTGACCTCTGGCTCCACCTGGCAGCAGTTTGTTGACAAATACAAATAGATCTAACATTGCTAATTTATATACATACATACACACATTATGTGTGTGTTTGTGTGTGTATATATATATATATATATATATATATAT
>JACXVO010046191.1:197581-207952 GCA_015501135.1 Hapalochlaena maculosa
ACTTGCCCAAGGTGCCACGCAGTGGGACTGAACCCAGGACCGTGTGACAAATAGACAAACTACTTACCACAAGACCACTCCTGTGCCTATATTCAAATACTAAAACATTATTTGACACTCAAAAATGGGATTAATAAATTAGAAAATTTTTATCCAACTAACAATAACTGATTTCAGTATTTAATGAAATTGCAAGCAAATATGTTTACAAGCATGCAATGACAACACACTGAATAAATTTTAACAAAGAAATCAGTTGTTTTCAGATAGTCAAGAAAGGTGTCCAATAAAGATGTGTTATCTATCCTAATTTCCTTGTACAATGAACACACAAAGGGAATAGAGTTCAGGTTTGAAAACTAGAGGACATATGATCAACACTCTTCAAGGATACTGTTCTTGTAGCTAAGAATGAATTTGATCTGCACATCCTGTTGATAAAGTGAAATGTGATAGTGTAATCATCGGGGAAACAAGTGTCTGATAATTGTGCCAACATTCTTCTATCAGCATGTTCACGGGAAGCAGATATCACATTCAGGCATTTTGAAAGATCCTCAAACCTCAATATCATAATATTAAATGGAAAATGAATGATGCAAATCAGAAATATCATTGCAATTAAAATTAGTATCTCAAAATAAAAACACTACCAAACCAACAAACGTTTTTCAAACTTACACAAAGCTGATCAGGATAATACAAATTTCAAAATATGAGAGGCATTTGGCTATCTAGGACGTGCTCCCCGCACACTTTTCCTTATTTTTTTATAGTGAGCGGTCCCATAGCGCGATCCCCAAAATATGAGGAGTACACTTTCTCTTGTTCAGTATTAGTTTGTCCCAATTGGTACCTAAGTAGGGTTTCTTATATTTTAAAAATATATCACATCACTAAAAATAAATTTTATTTAAAATATAACTATCATTCATCTTTTATTGTTCTTTCCCTGTCATATCTCCTTTTAACTTTCATACGGAAAAAAAAACATTTAAAATTGAAAAGTAAAAGTTTAAAAGGAGAAACCCTACTTTATCCTATGCTAAATTAATCTCTCAACATAATGAAACATGGGGTGGATCAATTTTGGTAGGTCAAAAAAGACATAAAAGAAAGAAATGGAGAAGGGTCTGAAAGAAAACGCTATACAATACTTGTTAGAAAGATGTAAAAATAATTTGAACATTCCCTCATTGTTACAAAGGAATAGTAAAAAAAAAAAAAGAAACATTGCAGAGCATACAAGTCAGCCATTGATATACAATTTCACTTGTCCAAGTATATTGATTAGAATAAAAAATGGAAAAAAGAAAAATGTCTGCTGCAAGGTATTCCATATCTTATAAATTAGTAGCTTATTTATTTCTGTTAAAGTAAAACCATTTCCTATTTAACATGACATATCTGGCACTTCCTGCAGTTTGTGGAAACTCAGAAATTCTGCTTACATATCCAAGTATGGGTAACCTTTTTCAAGAAGCAGGCCACATGAGACATGGCTCATTGTCAAGTAGGCTGCACAACTAGAAAAGTTCAAGGTAATTTTTCATTTGGTATGCCATTCAGAAAGTTCAACAAGTTGCTTTACACCATCTGCAACCTGACATCTTAAAATCCCGACATCCTTATTTATATATATATAAAGTCTTATCATTTAGTATCTGCTGTTCATGCGGGCATGGGTTGGACGTTTTTGGTTGGGGCTGGCTGGTAGGTTGGGTGCACTGAGCCCCAGTCTGATTCGGCTTGGTTTCTATGGCTGGATGCCCTTCCTAATGCTAACCACTCCAAGGAGGAAGAAGTGTTTTTACATGCCACCTACACATGTGCCACTTGCATGGCACCAATGACTACCTTGACCTTATATATATATATATATATATATATATATATATATATATATATATATATATAATGTTCATTAAATGAATAGAGTACCATCTCCAAATGTTCTTATACCACAAAAAAATTACAGGACTCAAAGTGACACCCTAAAAGACTTTGAAATGAATGAAAAATATCAGATGATTCACAAATATGATTTTGTCTCAGAGATCAGAGTTTAACAGATCAGTTGAAGGAAACTATCACAATGAGCAAACAAGAATTTTCTCCAACTGCAACATTTGTTTCTGGACTAATCGGCTGAAAAGTGTATTTTGGGATGTACCTCAATATATTTCTTATTGCTTTCTTTCACAAATAAAGCATTGCAATAGCTTGTATCAACTACAGCAGCAGATACTCTCACTTCACTGTGACCTAGCCGAGACCTATAGTGGTAAGTCTCTTATGAGAAAGCTGGAAATTCACCTTGTCTAGAGAAATAAAATTCTTTTAACAAAAACTTCTGAAGAATATCTTGTCACCTTACTAATCCAGGTGCAATACGTCTAATATCAATGATCTTGAATACAATCAGATTTGTCTAACGAGCTCTACCTGACAGTATTACTTCTGGACAAACTGATATAAATTCACAAATCTTCTCAATACATGCATACATGTATATATGTATCTAAGTATGTTTGTATGCATATCCCAACCTTCACTCAATACTCTGGAGATTATGTAAGAGTTCAGTTGGTGTATAGTTTGAAGAGATATGCTGTTTAAGCTTTGCAAGTCGGCTGAGTTGTGGTATGCAGCTTATTTGTTGTTGTGAGAAGAAATAGCTGCCCTGATCTGGTTATGCAAAGCAGTATACATGTCCATATGGATGTGTGTGTGTGTAAGTATGAAATAAAGTCTAAATGTCTATGTGTATTTGGCAATATTTATTCAAAGTCGTGTATATGTACATATGAGCACAACTAGAATTAGTTACAGTTATTTATGGTTTCAAGTTATTTAATTTCAAATAACAATGTGATAAATTTATGTTGATTTATCCAGTAGCATTAATGATTGTCAATTGTAAACAAATCTGATTGTTCAATATCAATTGGTTTGAAGACACTGGTTCTCTAGAAGATAAGATGACAACTGACTCGCCCAATGTTTCTTACAAACAAAATTAAGAAATATCAACTTACAGCTCCAGTCTAAGATCATTGGTGCAACTGGAAACTGCTCTTCAATGAAACCCAATTTGATAGAAAATTGGTAAATCTTTGAAAACAGTTGATGAATATTTAAATTATGTGAAATCTCATCTCTATTATTTTATAGTTTTGCAATCTTGAAAAAATATATAATCATGATCCAGTGAAATACTATATTCCCATTCTAGCATTTACTATTGTTGACAGTATAGAAAATTATGATATAGACAGAAAATTGGAATACAGAAACTACAACTGAAGACAAAAACAATACTGATGTAACTAAAACACTCATTATATATTTGGTAAGAGACAATTTCAATGATAAACAGGAACATAGAGTAAATAATGAGAAATAGAATTTTAAAAGAAAACAACCTGAAACATTTCCAAAATTTAACTGAGCAAGAATTACATTTAGAATTGGCTACAAATGAAAAAAGAGGGTGACTAAAAGCACAACCAGATGATGACAACTATATACAAAATATGTAAGTAAAATTTACATAGATATAGAAAAGAAATACTTCCATACATAAAGATAAACAAAAAGAATTCCCCCCACCTACCTTAAATAAAGTATACAACTTCAGTACAACACCTTAAAGCAGGGTTAAGTCCAAGAAATAGTAGAAACAAAAAAAAAAAGATCTTGTAGTTAACATGATTTTTCTTTTTGCAAAGTCAGTCTATATAAACATTTTAACAAGTTTTCTCAGAAAATTATATTTTTTTATTAATTCTTTTTCGTTTTTAAATATGAAATAAAAAAATAAATGTTAATTTTAAAAATAAGTTAATTTTACTTTGAGTAAAACAAACTGTAATGAAGTTAAAAATGGGACATATAGCAGCAATAGAGAAAGAAAAGAATTAAAAGAGTAAAATGTGTTAAATATTAGAAGAAATTTAAAATTTTCCTCAGCAATGGTACAATGGAAACTTTAAATATCAAAAGCTTATTTTCATTGAGAGATAAATACTTAAGCAAATAGAAATTTGAAAAGGAAAATAAGTAGGGGGAGGGGTAGCAGAGAATGAAATAAAAAAATGCTCAAAAGAGATGTGAATTGAAAAGTGATTTTGTAAAGTAATGAAATATAATAATGAAATCATGAACCATATTAAAAGGTATTTCAGGTGAAATATTTAGTTTTCTTTTTTAAACAGCAAGAGATGTTTTAATAAAAATTATTTTAAGTTTAAATCATCCTTAAAACATTTATATAGGTAATTTAGCAATGCATGGTCAGTAAAGGGAATAATTATAAATTGTTTTTTTTTTAAACAAGAAATGCTTACAAAAAAATATACATGTATAAAGAAATTACTATTATTTAAATGATAAATCAATAGGTTCACTGTTAACTATATCTTATTTTAACGATCTTTATGAAAATTGAATGAAACCTATGATTTTTAAATCTGATTGCTTTAGCTTGTTGTAAGAATTTAATAAAAACTGACTAAAACAGTAGGTGCACAATAAACTTTGAATAGTTTGATGTTCAGTTTCTTATTTGAAATATATTTTGATTATCATGTCATAGAAATGAAATTAAAATGAAATATGATTGAAAACAAAATACTCTTTAATCATTAAGATCTAGTTATAGAGAAAAATATTCCTATATATATATATATATATATATTTTTTATAAATATATATATATAGGCAACAACAGAATTGGTCCAAATTCAATCGTGACATCTTGCAATGAAATTACTAAACACCCAATTCATATTAAATCACATTGCAGAAGGGAAAATCAAACTATGTAGATGTTAGAAAAATAACTCACTGATAAAAAGCAATATTACAAAGAAAAGAAGAAACAAAAAACTAAATGACCATTAATATAATTATGACTTGCTTTGGGAAATTATTTGATATAACAGATAATTATCAATAGCTGAGTGATAATTATATAAATGATCTTATATAAAAACAGCATATGTTATGTGTGTGAGTGTGTGTGTAATAAAAAGCTAAGACTAAGGCAGGAAAAAGAAAAAAAAAACAGGAGTAGTTTCTGCAAGATAAAATCTCAATATTTGGCCTTAAATATCCAGCTTATTTAATTCGCAATTGTTGGTTGTATGTAATTTAAAATAAAGTAGGTTTTTGGTTAGAAATTGATAGAATAAAAGAGAAAACAGCCAGAATACAAATATTCAAAGTGTTAGCATGATTCATGTAATGATTTTTTTTGTTTAACTAAACACTCTTTACTATTTGGAAAGAGAGAAGAAAAAAAAACCCAACTAAATTACAATATTTTATCAGAAGCACATTAACATTTACAATTAAAAAAATATTTTTAAACTTGCATAGTTAACTAAGTTTGGAAACCCAGAAAGTTCATTTCAACATTGTTCAGTGTTCACTGTTATAAACATATTACTGATTCATTTTGAAATAAATTTAAATTAAAAAAATGTCAGGCATCATGTGAAATATTTTTCTCTTTTTTTTTTAAACACTGTTTATCATGTTTTCTAATAACAAAAAAAAAAAATCAACTGTGCTACTCATCCTAATCAATAAAATAATATCAGTAAGGTATTGGTATTAATTCAACAAACTATATTCCTTATTCTTGGCTTTGTGTACAGTCAAATAAATAGATCAGATCATGGTATTAAATTTGCTTTAAAGAAAATATTTGGGTCACCTAGATTATAAATATTGCTGTATTTAGGGAGCACACACACATTGATTGTAAATTAGTTAAGTTTTATTATCAATTAATTAGATAATTAGTTACTTTATTAATCGATTAATCAATTGACTATCTAAATAACTGATAAAACTTGAAATGTACTACAGTTAGTGTGTGGTATTATTGGCACTATAACCCTCTCAAAATGCAACAATACTAATTTCAACAGATGATTTAATGTCAAGAATCCTGCAAAACAAATACAAAAGTGTTTATAAATAGCTTTCTGTATTCTTTAATATGTAGTAAGTACTGTACATCACAGTATAATTTAAGATATCCAAAATAAGAGCTATTTTAAAATCATTCAATGCAGAATAATGTATCTATAAATTAAATAAAAGAAATCAAGCCAAAAAAGCCGATTTAAATCATTTAAATTAAAAATAGGGAGCAGCATCAAATCAATATTCTCTACTGAAGAAAGAAGTGGCCTGTAGAATAGATTATGGTTTCTGGAACAACATTCTTTACACACTTTCTGAATTTAATAAAGAAATTAAAACAGAAATGCAAGCAAACAGACTGGCTAACAATATAATTTTGTGTTAAAAAAATGACAATATCATCATCAGCAGCAGCTTAGCATCCATTTTTTTCTCTTTTTTTTTCACAAAAACATTGGAGTGCAATTTTTAACCAATATAAATACAAATTAAAATCTTTGATTCACATGTTCATGAATTTTAAAATAGATCTTTCAGTTCTTATAACGAAGTTGGTTTTGAAAATTGGAGCATTCAAGCATAATCTAGGAATTTTTACATTATAAATAATAACAGCCAATAATAATTCATGTTGGTCAATTGAATCATTTGGAGATTTATGAGAGCAGAATTTTTTTTCTCATGGTGTGTAATACAACTGTTATATTGTGCACACAGATATATATTACTAAACTACCCTCAGATCTTTCTCTTGACAGAATTAAATGTAACAGATTAGGCATATCTGAAATGAATAAAAATTCATTTAATTGGTTTAACTTAGATAACACAGCACCATGTATAAAAGCGCCATGACATTAATAGAAAAGTGTAACTACAGACTAAAGATTTGTTTAAGGATAAAACCTCAAAACTGTAGTCACACTAGATGTCTTGTAGCATGGTGCTTGATATTAACAAGATGAGAAGGTTATACTCATTTCACGGAGCTTAAATATAAGCTTTGTTTTTAACAATAAATGTAGTTGGAAAAAATGAGAATTTAAAATTATGTCATTTGGTTATACTGCAGTTGATGTCTTTGGTCGATTTTTACCTCGACGTTGTGCCAAAGATGAAGCTCCAACAGGCTCGAGTGTGGTCTTTGGTTGAGAGGTAAGAGCCTTGTAAGTAGCTACCATAGTAGACTGTAAAATAAATTTTAAAAAGTATTAGCAGTGAATAGTACTTCTTTTTAATCAGCTCAGTAAAAATAATGCAAATACAATTCTTGGCATTAAAGCACAAACATGATGAAATAATTGTAGAGATAGAAGTTGGGATGTATAGATATGCACACACACACACCTACATGCAAACCTCTTACCTGACATGTCTCTTAAGTTGACACAATTGCCTATTTGATGCCTTCTCATCTCTCTATCATTCATCTCCATCCCCAACACTATCTTTACAACATTTCCACATTGCTCACTAACTTTTCCAACCATCTTATTTCTCTGAAACTCACTCACTCTCTAATTTGTTTGATGCCTACTGTAAAATGAGAGATAGTATTGAACCTGCACATATTCTACTACTCTGTTCACTTTATTTCTTTCTTGCATTAAGACACTTGTGTATGTGTGACAGCAGTGAATTTGTTCATTCCCAAGTTCTCTTTTATCACTCTCTCTGTGCAGCCAGCTGTCACCTGATCTCTCTCTCTCTCTCACTTCAGTTGCCATTTGTTGTCTCTTACTCCAGAAAGACACCCTTCACTTTATTCTCTACTGCCTCTACACCCCAATCACCCCCTCCCGCATAATATCGAGACTCCTCTCACCTATCCCCTTGGATCCTGGTGTTCATCTCTTCTTGGCCATTCTGTCATGAAGAAATGTAGACACTATAAGGTGAAGCGAGTCCTAGTTGTGCCAAAGAGACATAACCCTTTTAGTGTTGGTGCAATGACAAATCATACCAAAGACACAGTAAAGTGATTTGTGTTAGGAAAGACAGCAGAAATCACGTGAAATTTGTGACAAGACATGGTTCTGAGACCCTTTTAAGAGGGCAGTACCTTTGATTAAGAACTAATTATGGACTGTGACAACCCATCTAAACCATGCCAGCATGGAAAGCCGATATAGAATGGTGATGATGATGAAAAACCTCAATATCTTATAATTATTCATGATATAAAAATGTTGCAAATATCAATTTCCTCTCTGCTAATTACCATCCAGGAATATTATTACTGTTTAATCATCATCATCATCGTTTAGCGTCCATTGTCCATGCAAGCATGGGTTAGACGTTTTCGACCGGGGTCAGCAGGCTCTGTGACCAGCCCCTCTCTGGTTTGGCATGGTTTTTCTACAGCTGGATGCCCTTCCTAACGCCAACCACTCCAAGAGGTACCTAAAAAACTATAAACCATATTATAAACTTCCAAAACCAAGAAAAATATTTATCATTGATATCATTTTCAGCTGTCACATCAATAGATGAGAACTTCAAGTTGTCAAATCCCATTTCTTGTGTTATATGACTAACAGTACAATATCTTACAAGTTACAAAATGTCTTTAGCAAACATTTTAAACATACATCATCATCATCACCATAATTATGTCCATTCTTTTTCCATGTTGGACATCTTGATGCAGTATTCTATAGCCAAATGTCCTCTCTGTTGCTAGCCCTTGTTTTCAAGTGCAGCACTTTATTCCTAATTTTCATACATTTAACTGCTGGATTATAGACATATTGCTTATGGGAGAAATTATAGGAAACAAGTATCACTGGTATCTATGTGTATGTGTGTGTGTGTTAATATGAAAACACACACACACACACACACACACACACACACACACACAAGGCTTCCATGCAATTTTTACCTACTAATTCCTGTGATAAGGCATTGGTTGAATCAGAACTATAGTTAACTCTTGCCCAAAGAGTCATGCAGTGGGACTGAACCCTATGTACCATATGGTATTAAAAATGCGAAGGCTAATGCACAATTCTTTTATACACAGTTGATATCTACTGGTAATAGTATTGTATAGTGGGGCCTTATCAATGATTGACTAAGACAGTGTATAACTGATGCCCCATCAACGATGAGGCCCCACCATACAATACCATTACCGGCAGATGTCAACTGTATATAAAAGAATGGTACATTATTCTTTGCATTTTTAATTCCATTGTATTAAATAAATTTTCTGAAGCTATTCATTTGTGTAACGATAGATATTATTCAACTTTCAAGAATAGTTTTAAATCTGAACCCACATAGTAACATTTTCTGTAGCACAATAATATATTGCCATTTGGTTATTAATAAAAAAAAAAAACCCCTCTCATCACCCCTCATAATAATTTCCATAATTCATATGACTTATATAAAGCATCAAATTATTTAATACCTATCATTTAATATATTTCTAGCGCAAATACTACTTTCTTTTAAACTTTTTTCTCTGATGATGGAGGCATTCCTTGGAATTGAGTCTTAAAATTCACATATTTTGCATGACTGTACTCTGGAAACGATTATCAGAAAACTATTTTTCATTAACATGGTACCAAAATTTCCTTTTAAATATCTGTTACTCTCTCTATCCCATAATTTATTTTTAATTTTTAAAAGAAATGTCTTTCTATCTATATTTTTTATTTATATTTTATTATGTTTATTCAGTTATATGCCCATGTAGATATTTAATATTCATATATTTTTATATTGCTATATTTTTATTCTTTTATTTCTCTTACGCGTTTTAGTCATTTGACTGTGGCCATCCTGGAGCACCACCTTCAGTCGAACAAATTGGCTCCAGGACCTTTTCTTTATAAGCCTAGTATTTATTTTATTGGTCTATTTATTGGTCTGAACTGCTAAGGGACAGAGATACAAATACACCAGCATCAGTTGTCAAGCAATGAGGGACGGAGACAAATACAGACACACACATATGCATATATACGACAGGCTTCTCCCAGTTTCCATCTACCAAATCCACTCATAAGGCTTTGGTTGACCCACGGTTATAGTACAAGACACTTGCTCAAAGTTGAACCCAGAACCATTCCTGCGTCTATAAAATTTAGAATTGAACCTGAAATCATGGGGCTGGTGGCCTGTGCTCTTAACCACTATGCCATATATTTATATGTTTTAGATTGGACAATCCTTATCATAATTAAATCCGTATATGCCTACCGAATTTGAACCTCTTCTCTGTATTGCGTGCACACACACACACATTATTCATCTCCACTTCAATCTCATTATCAACTACTTATTTGTAATTTCAACCAATGAGTATGGAACAAGAATAGCAAGTTAAGAAAATACAAATCAGAACAGTTATCAGAATATTTTTTAAAGAAACTAAAAACAATAATACTGCTGACAATAACAGAAACACAAAAAAAAAAA
>JACXVO010046248.1:30476-40599 GCA_015501135.1 Hapalochlaena maculosa
TGAAACTTTGCCTAGTTTGCATTACTATTGATATTGAACCATAGAAGACACCATCCACAATTCAAACTGCTGCCCCCAAAATATCATTATTAATCTGTCAAATGCCGGAGATCAAATATTTTTCTGTGCTGACATGTGTTGCTATGGTAAAATGGGTGAAATCCTCTCAGAGCAAGATTGGGAAAATCTCAAAGAAGACATGATTTTTTCCCTAATTACTTAGGAAGAACTGATTACTATAAATCATTTGTGTGGATTTTTTTCAGTAATTAATTTTAATAAGTTAATTGTTACATGCTAGAATGATATTCACATTCCAAGACGTTTATTTTTATCAATTTGAGTTTCATCCTAAAACAAAGATATAAAGATTGAAGGAAAAGAGAGAATAAGACTTCAGAGCACTAGAGAGAAGTAAAGAATAAAGCAAAGGGATTGAGATATTGCATTATCAGAAAGGGTTGTATCAGTTCTCTACAGATTGTACTAAAGAAGGGGGTTTATGGACACTAGCTAAAGAGGCTGATAATTAGGCACATCCAGGATAGTTGTGACCTATGAACTAGTAGAAGTTCTTAAAAACAATCTAAAAATGTAACTGTAAAGTAGTTAGAATATATAGAATACATGGCATGGAAATGTGATATTGATAGATAACAGAAAAGCAGAGATCTGTAAGAAGCAATTTATCAAAATTCAGTGTTGATACAAAACTGAGAGTGACAAGAAGACATGGAAAATAGAATATATAGGATGAAACACATATAAACTGAAAAATGATTAAACGTAGATCAATACTGAAGTAGCAGAAAGATATATGGCAGAGATATATACTCTCAATGTAGATCCATATTACCAAATAGCATTGATTTTACTGCCTAGAAGGGCAACCAACCAGTAGAATGGAAGAGAAAAACAGCAAAAGAATTGTTGCAAGTGGTTCTTAAAAGCAAGATTAAAATATAATGACAACCACCACAAGCTTTTACTCTCACACACTCATACCATATTTTGTGAAGGGTATATGATTAAGAATGAAAGTATAGTTGAACATAGAAATGATTTAACTTGCATGAATATTTACATATAATATATATTCACGCAAAAATGGATTAGGAATAATGCCATTTCAAAATTACTACTCTCAATATACAGCCTTATATATTAATTACTCATTTCCTGTTTGCATTTATCTAAAATCCTTGAGATGTAATAGCTACTATAGAATTGGGGAGACGTAATTTCGAGTTGATAAATACAAATAATCATGCATGGTAAGATGGAGCAGTAAGTAAAAAAAAATCAAACCAGAACTCATGAGTTATGGAAAAATAGAGGAGTAAATTTTGGGTATTTTAATTCCATTGTCACAAGGCTCTTGACAAAGACTGCAATGTAGGTAAAGGAAAAACAAAGAGAAACTAAAATGCAACAGACTGATACATGGTGATATCAAAAAGTTCTTGGACTAGTTCTATAGTGTACCAACAGATGGCAGGGCATTGTTGTGTATGCAGTGAGAGCTTGTGATTACCTTTATGAGGCAGTGTGATGAATAGCACCACAAATACACAAATTTCATGACTTGCAAAGTAAACACAATGATCACATGTGTGTTGTAGTTTGCAATATTTGCCATACATAAAAAATGGAACAAAGAGTCAAGGGGAAGTAGTGTGTTAAACTTGGGAAAACTGCTACGGAGACACTGAACATGCTTTAGTAAGTTTATGGTGCTGAGACAAAGGCTGTACACAATGTTTCATGTGACACAGGTGCATCAAAAGTGAAAAAATCCCTGGAAGATGATGAGCAGCGAGAAAGACCTGCTACAAGCATCAACCTCTAGAAATGTGGTATTGTGAATCAAGAATTCATCCTCCAGGACCAGACCATCAGTCGAGAGTTCTATGGTGACATTTTGAAGATTTTAGGGGGAGGACATTCAGTGAAAGCGACTGAATCTGTGGAGCGTGAAGAATTTGATTTTTCACAGAGCTCTCCTCACTCGTGGATTTTTTTCCAAAAAACATCATATCACTTCTACACCCACCCCATTCATCAGATTTAGTACCTGCAAACCTCCAGCTCTTCAAGTAGAAAATGGAGTTCAAAAGTTGTTGAGATCCAGAGAAAATTGCAGAATGTTCTCGTCTCACAGTAAACAAAATTCAGGCCAAATTCCAAAAGTGGCTGGAACACAGAGACAAATGCATTGCTCTGCAAGGTGATGATGTTAAAGTTTAGGTTAAAAAAAGTTATTCTTTTTAATACTGCTTCATACAGTACATGTAGAAAAGAAAAGGAGAAAAGGTGATACAGCTTATTGGTTGAGAATGTTAGCGTCTATGAAAGATTACAAATCTGAAGTCACAGCTGAACCTCAAAATGGAATCCAGTATATTAAATAAGATATATTCTCATCAAGGTAAAATGAATGTTCAGAACTGACACCTGAAAAAACAATACTTGCAGAATTTGAAAGCTTCGACCATTTTTTTTTACAAATGCAAAATGAGGTCAAGTAAGTTTATTATAAACTTCCATATGACTTAAACTTGTCTGATTTCAGTCTGATTCATCAAGTGAATCTATAAAATTGAGGGGAAAAGGCTCATAAAATAATTACTAAAATATTTAAAGAATTAACATATCTTGATTAGTAACAATAAGAAATGGAGCTACTTAAGAAATGCTGAACAACAGGAAGCAAGAAGCTCATTGAGGGAATATAATCCTTTTTACCCATTTAGAATCATAGAATAGAAATATTTCTGTATTTAAAACAAAAAGCTGAAGCACTGAGGAAACTCCAATTTCAAAATGAAATAATTATGTTCCAATCAGTTTGGAATGAAACTCTGGACTCAGAGACTTCCATTTACATTGGCATTACTCGTTGCTTGATATACACACATTCACACATCAATCTGTACTAGATTATATGCTCAATTAAACTGATATGATAAAATAGATAAATTCAATTTTATGAAACGGACAATGAAACCTGTTCTGGTTCCTAGACTTACCAGCTCCTAGCAAACTGTCAAACCCATATCAGCCAGGAAAAAGGATATTAAATGATAATGATCACGATAATGATTTCATATTTCCTTTCATACTTCAATTACATGCATTAGTATTTTTTGAAATAAAAATGTAAAGATATGTTTTGGCTAAATGAATATAAGATATAATACAGGAAAATGTTATATTAAACAGAAATCATTACTAATTACAATAGTTCAATTAAGTGTTTCATAAAAAGTTTCCCCAAATTAATTAACATTGTAAAAATGTAAAGAAGCAAATTACTATGAAGATGAATGCACCATCAGGAAAAACTAACATCAAGGAGTGGATTAAGCAATGTTGAACCATAGAATTAAATCAATTATTAGCAAATAAAGATAAAAAGGATATTGAATTATCTTTTATCTTATACTTGTTTCAATTACAGGGCTTTGGACATGCTGGAGCGGTGTTTTGAAAGATTTAGTCAAATTAATCCTGACCATTTTTCCCCTTTTGAAGTCTTGTATGTTATTTATCCCTTTTGCCAAATTTATGTCACATACACGGACATAAGCAAAGAATCACCAATGTTAAGCAGTGATAAGGTAAACACACACATACACATACACACACACGTGCACGCGCGCACATGGCCTCCATACAATTTCCCGGTACCAAATTCACTGACGAGGCATTAGTTGGCCAGGAAATATAGTACAAGACACCCAACATGCATTGAAATGGAACTGAACCTTAAACCATGTGATTACAAAGTGACACAGGCATGACTGAATTTATTAAAAGATAAGTGTCAAAACTAAATTCCTGTTGTTGCAATTAAACATTTGAGAATTATGTTATTGAGGACAATATCATTTGTTCTAATAAGAGATGTTACTTCTGAGCTGAAATATCATGTGCAAAAGCTCGTGAATAACATGTTTTTCTGAACTTGCTATTCTTTTAGTATGAATGTTTTGATACATTTTTATATACATGCACACAAATACACACACACACACACATACATATTGTGTATGAACATGTGAATATACACGTGAGAATATTTGGAAAAACGATATGCATGTATAATATGTAAATTATTATATGTATGTATACATGTGACTTTATGCAATCTGAAAGTAGGATTGTTAAATTTACAGACTGGCTGCTGATGGCAGAGTATTTTGTTCCTAGATAGAAATGTGTTAAACATTTTGAGTAGCAATATGTATCAAAGAAAATATTTAAGCATCAGTATGCAAGTAGAATATTATGTTCTTTAATAGCAATGCCTATAGATTAAAAGTTTGTTAGCACATCATTGT
Organism: Hapalochlaena maculosa; assembly: GCA_015501135.1. Classification (NCBI taxonomy): domain Eukaryota; kingdom Metazoa; phylum Mollusca; class Cephalopoda; order Octopoda; family Octopodidae; genus Hapalochlaena; species Hapalochlaena maculosa. The sequence continues at coordinate 34,820 of JACXVO010046248.1, forward strand.
ATGTAAAATTAGTTGTTTATTGAGCAGTAGCTTCAGTGGCTTTTACTTATTAGTAAATATATAAATATAGAACACTTATTGTTTGATTACTAAAAATTAATTCAAGCACTTTAATTGCCAAATCCAGCTGGGTGCCTGATATTGTGTTGCAACCAAACTACTACTTGATAAAAGTCATTACATTTGAATACAAAGGCAGGATTTGTAAAAAATTATGTTACAAGAAAGCTTAAAGGCAGAAACTCTTCAGACAGTTGTGAAGTTAATAAAGCCTCTGATATAAGGTTTATTAGAATAGATGTCTATCATAAAGGAAAGCAAGCTTATGCTATCTCACAAATGTAGAACTTTCCTTCTCATCCTTCCTGCTTTAAATATTTCACAATATAGCTCATCCATATCTTCTCTAGGTAAAAGTTCTTTATTAGCAACAATATTAAACACAGATGAAACACTGTTGTTACTCTTCACACTCTTCCTTTTGTTCCATGACATTCAAATTTAGATTTTCAACGTTTTCTTGTTTGTGTTTTCTATTGTTCAAATATAAGTGTTGCACTTGAAATTGTCTGTGTTTAATTGTAAGTTATATTTCTTTCTTTGCTTTTAATTTTTGTTTTTGCAATCAATTTCAAAGTCTGTTTTCATATTTGAAAATATTGGAGGAGAGGTTGTTTATGTTATTGATGCTACTACTGCCACTTTTGCTTCAAGTTCCCCTCCCTGCAACTTTTGAGATTATTTAAAATTTTGAAAAACAATGCCAGAGGCTACTGTAGAAAAAATAAACATAGTTAAAAATAATGCTTCAACGATTTTTTTTCCACCCAAAGGTAAAGGGATGAACAACTAAATACCCCGCAGACGATCTCCTCTCCACAAATCATGCCCTCCAGTAAAGAATCACGACGATAAAGTAAGAAATAAAAGCCGATTTCAACTGCCAAAGAAAGGAGCAATTGTAATGGAATAGAAGAAAAGAAAACAAGAGCAAGAAAGAAACATTTGGAGAAAAGATCTGCATAGCTAGCTTCTCAGTCAAATACAGGGTGTTACAGTACAGATGAGTCCTGATTGTTGCAGAAGAATGGAGAACTTAAAAAGAAAGAAACAAGACTCTTAATGGGTGCTCTAACCAGTCATTACTGACAAATATTAAGAGAAAATACACAAAACTGCAAAGTGCTGAGTGCAGAGAGCATACTGAGAAGGAGTATAAAGGCAGGAATTAATGTATGGTCAAGTAATTACACTGGAATATATTGCAGAAAAGAATATTTGAAGTAGGAATAAAACAGTATCAACATCAGAGAGTGTGATGGAGAATGATCAACCAGTTTAAGGTCCTATGGGGTTTTATTACACAGAATGATCATAGACATAAAGCAAGGTTACCAGAGATTATCATTGTGGACAAGAATGCATCATCATATTGAGATGATATCTGAGGACATTAATGTATCGGTCAAAGAAAAAGTAAGAATAGGAAAATACAGGGATCTCACTATGGAAATATAAAGACTGAGAAGTTTCAAAAGAGTATTCTCAATGTTATAAGTGCCCTAGTACCATCACTAACTGATCTAGCAATTTCCTTACTGAGATTGGTGTAAGTGTAAGAATTGCAAGCTGGTGGAATCATTGGCATGCTGGATGAAATGCTTAATGATACTTCACATGTTGCTCCGATCTGAGTTCAATGTTCACTGAGGTTGATTTAGTCCTTTCAAGGTCAATAAAATAAGTACTAGTTGAACATTTGGGTTGATGCAATCGACTTAACCCCTCCACTAAAATAGCTGCCCTTTTGGCAAAACCAGATACTGTTATCAATATAGAAATCTGCTTTGGTGGGAACAGAAAGAATTGTAAGCAAGCTCATTAAAATTTAAAGAAATCATGAATAATATTGATTTTTAATTTAGGAACAAGGTCAACAAGTGTGAGGAGTAAACATTAGTCAATATCATCTCCCAGTACTTAGATTTCTAACAGTCTTGGCAAGATTTAAACTCAGAATATTGAGAAAAGAAGAAATGGTGCAATTTTTCTTTTCTTTTCAGCCTGTGCATCACCTTTCGTATTTCTGATTTCAACGCAAGGGAAACAAGTTCAACACTTCACTGATATTTTATTTTACTGACCTTGAAAGGCTGAAAGGCATGGTTGACTTTTGGGGGATTTCAAATCAGAGTGTAGTTCAGTAAACTAGCTTGTCCATTGCAAACAAAAATACTAAACATTTCAGGCATAAACATAAAGAAATTTGGGGAAAGAGTTAATAGACATCAACCTTACTGCTAGACTGGAACATTATGTTCTCAACTTTGTAGACAGATAGGTGCAAGAGTGGCTGTGTGCTAAGTAGATTGCTTACCAACCACATGGGTCTGGGTTCAGTCCCACTGCGTGACACCTCGGATATGTGTCTTCTACTATAGCTTTGGACTGCCCAAAGCCTTATGAGTGGATTTGGTTGACAGAAACTGAAAGACTGTGATGTGCATGTGTATATATGTGTGTGTGTGTGTGTGTGTATGTATTTGCTCCCCCACATCACTTGACAATCAATGCTGTTGTGTTTATGTCCCCATCACTTAGCAGTTCGGTAAAAGAGACTGATACAATAAGTACTAGGCTTACAAAGAATAATCCAAGTAAAAGAATAAAAGAAAGCGATAATTTAGGTGAGATGTAAAGTGGAATACTGTAAGATATTTTGTCCATAACTTCCTACTCATCACTAATAATGCAAACAACAACCAGAGACCAAAAGACTAATCATATGAATAATTATAATCTATCACTACTTATCAACATTTTTAATGAGATACACTTTCCAATGTTGACATAAAAGATTTCATACTTGAGCATCTACTGAAGTATCAACCCACCCACCTCTCAACACACCTTCTATTCACTTCTAACTTTCTGCCATATTCAAGCTAAAGAGTAAGGCTGTGTTATTCAAAACACTTTCCAATATCATAATTTTACATTCAGTTTCTTTCTTCCAAACACAACCATAGTTTGTTACACAGCTCACTCTGCATTGTTCACACACACAAACGTGTGTATTTATTTTATGCTGTATCATTGGTACAAAATAAGTTGTCCCATGCTATTCCTAACTTAATAGTCTCCTAGACAAGTATAGTGCAATGAAGCTGACAATGTCTACATTTCACTTGTACATTCCATGTTGGGAGATGGTTTAAGTGTGTAAATAACTTTCATTTTACACAGTATACGGGATTCCCTCAACCCATTATTAAAATTTAAAGTTACTACTTTCTTAAACAAATGGCTTGTGCATACAATTCAATTTTTGCATGGTTTATATAGCTAGATGTTCTTCCTATTAAAAACTACTTTACATAATTTGCTGGTACCATGTAAAAGACTATTCAGTTCATTTTGTAAGATGGCAGCTGTTAGGAAGGACAGCCAGGCATAACGAAAAAAAAAAACTGCCAGAACAGACAGGCTTCTGCCTAGTGAGCCTATCAAACCATCCAACCCATGTCAGCATGAGAAACATTTATTGAATGAAATTATTGAATGAACTTATGAATGAACTTCAGACGGTACCATCATCATCCAACGTCTGTTGTCCATGCAGACACAGGTCAGATGTTTTGATCAGGGTTAGCAGATCAGGTGGCTGCACCAAGCCCTAGTCTGGTCTGACTTCGTTTCTACAGTTGGTTGCCCTTCCTAATGCTAATCACTCAGAGTGGGAAGTTTTTATGTGTCACCTACATATGTGCCATTTGCATGAAATAGGGGTTTTGGTGATTTTATGTGCCACTAACATGGGTGCTGCTTGTGTAGCACCAAAGATTATCTCGACTGCATTTAGTGATCTTATGTGCTACTGATACAGATGATACTTGTGTGGCCCCAAGGACTACCTCAACCACAATTCCACTACTTTGTGACACAGAGTTTGAGCTATCAAATATATTATATAAATAGGATTGTTTCTATATTTTTATATACATTTTTTTTTATTAATTCTTAAAAGGTTATGCTTTAAGGTAAATGGAACAAGTCAAAATGCAAATTATCTGAAATTTAAAAATCTAAAATCAAATCTAAAAACATAAAAGGTGGCTATTAAAACTATAGTTATTCATTATGTTATATAAGGAAAAATAAGTGGCAAATTAGCTGCGGTTAACGTATTAGGTAGAGGAGACAGTGCATCCTGCTGTTTGTCACAAACCCTCTGATAAGACATATAGTGCAGCCAATCTACTATTTAAGTGAAGGTCATTTAGCCACCAAAATCATATCCAAAAAATGTCCACAAGTGAAATGTAGTTAGTCAACTGGACTAGCTTTTCATAAAGTACCAACCCTGCATTGAAATTTATTCTTCCTTTGTTTCTGACATCTTATTCTGGAAGAAATTGCACATGACCCAGCATGAAGGGGGATGGGCACCACCAGGTCAATAAATGCCAAATATATGCTGTACGTTACAATTCCTCAGCTCAAAAACATAACTGTTAAGTTATGGCAATGTAAACAAACCAGTACCAGTTACCAAGCCATCAGAGATAAACAGAGGTGTACACACACACACAACATATACAACCAACTTGTACACAATTTCTACCAGACAAATCCACCACAAGGCATTATCCAGGATTACTTATCTATGCTGTGGGGTTGTACCCAAAATCAACTGATTGTGAAGCAAACTTACAAACCACTTTGCAATGCTTCACATATAAACTTTCAAGTTTAAAACCAAGTGGTTTCTCTTTAGACCAAAAGCAATGTTCATTTTCAATGCTGTAAGAAAATCTATGAATTTCAATCAGATAAAGATATTTAATAGCTACACAATAACTACAAAATCAAATGCAAAGTTGATACAATACAGCTCCCAATTTCAGTATATTTTAGATTCTATCTTGCATGCTATCTTTTGAGACAAAGGAATTAATTGATGTTAATAACGTTTGTAGAAGTAAACAAACTTCTCTAAATTGTAATCAGAAACTGAGAAGAGATTTGCTCATTAAATTTAAACATAAATTTCTAAATTGTTTATGAGTATATGGGGAAATCCTTTCAGAGATTATATCTACAATATTTATGATAGAGGCACATTATACTCTTGAGGGTTTTAAAGTATTATCTTACGAACCTAATTTATATACAGCAAAAGATAAAAAATGTGAACAGTATTTCCCTGAAAGGAAATGGAATAGACAAATTTGATTCAGAGACAGGAAGTTTACATCTACATAGAAATAAGGGATTCCACAATGGTTAATGGAGAAACATTGAAATATTCATAAAAGATACATTTTTTTTTTAAATCTAATTTCTTTTTTCTCTCCTCTAATGAAATGTGTGTGTTAATGCATATATATGAGTGTACATAGGGAATAGATGTATTACTTAGACCACAACTTAGATATTAAATAACAATTGCTTGATCTTTCATAGTCAAACATATGTATCAATAACTACTCTCTCATATCTATACTAGACAGTGGAATTAAATAGAATAACATAACAATGTTATGACTAAAACCTCAATGAAACAGTGATGAATTGCAATTCATTGCAGAAACTGATAATTAAATACACTAATATTCCATCTACACACGTACACGCCTCTGAATGTATATAGGCAGAGAATCATACTTGATAGCTGAGAAGGAGCAATAAGTTGATAGCTTTAACCTGGAAAGAATTGATGCATATCCCATTGTTGTAGCCCAGAATGGGGTAGACAATTGAATGAACAAACAATGGTG
>JACXVO010046248.1:77735-97805 GCA_015501135.1 Hapalochlaena maculosa
GGGGGGGGGAGATCCTGGCTTTAACTAAAAGAAAATACAAGAGGATCAGTTAATTATGATTTTACTCAACATATTCCCCTCTCAGATTCACAGACTTATTGCAGTGGTCCTTCAGTTTTTCTAAGCCCTAAGAACTCCGAAAGTTGGGTCTCTAAACAGGTATTTTCCAATACTCTTAAAGATAAGAACTTTTCAGCAACCCCTCATATATGTATATAAGTATACACACACACACACACACACACACACACACACACACACACACATCCCTTCATATACAATATACATATATCATTGTTTTACTTTTGGTTTACTATCAAGACTTTGGTTGGCCTAGGGCTATACAAGTGCACGGACACTTGTCAGGTGCTTAAACTTGAGACCACATGACTGCAAACTGAATGTTTGATTCATACAGACATAGCTGTGTCATGACTCCGCATTTAAGTTAAGTTTACATGCCCATTCCAGTTCAGTCTCAAATTGTGATACCTTGGATAGGTGTCCTTTATTATACTCCAATACTGGCCTTGTAAATGCAATCTGTTGAACAGAAACAGCAAGAAGTTATTTTTTTAATGGTGCGTATGTGTGCACATGCATGCATGTGCATGTGTGAGCACACTTGTACTTTGGTAGTCCCTTGCTGATTGTAAGCAAAATCAGTGTTCATATAAATGATGTCGTTTGTTTCCACTCCTCAATAAAACTATGCTCAGTCATTGACTTTACCATTATTCAAAGAATGAAAAGAAAAATAACCTTGTTTATAAACACAAAGGTTGGCAGGAAGAAGAGCATTCAACCACTGAAAATAGTTTTGTCTGACTTATGTATAAGTTAATGCAAGTGTAAAATGATGACTGGTTCACATACGTCATTAGACTTTTGTGGTAAAGTAAAATGTAAAAAAACTTGAAAATAAATACAAAGACAAAGGAATAATTAACAAACATTTGCAACATGCAAGAGGATTTATTTATATATATCATATGAAACAGTATCTAATTTTCTTTTGTACAGAGATCTATGTAATGCTTGAAAACATATAGTAAGATTGGTTTCCATTGTAACACTAATGTCTGCATCACCTATGAAATATTTCTTAAAACCAAGTTAGCAGCCATTCCTATTATATGATACTTAGCAAAGAAACCATCTTAAAAAAGTCATTTTTTACAGCAGAAAATCTTTTTAAGCAAAAAATATCACACATATCCTCACAATTCTCTGCAATTCAGTCACATCACATGAAGATGGGATAATATTTTTCATCACATGAAGAGGGGATAATATTTTTCTTATTTTACTTTAGTAGAATTATCAAAACACAAAAAGATTTCCTTCCATGCATCAATGTATACCCATCCTAATGCCATATCTACTGATTGGTATATTGAGACTTGCTAAAATTAATGATATAAATCATAGACTCCACTAAACTATTCTCGTAATAACAGGAGGGGCACTGCCATTTTTTCTTGAAGTTAATTGCTTCTAAACTTTCATTGCCAAGTATTCTTCCTAACTCAAGTCTTGAAGAATTCATTGATCTACAACCTATATATAGAACATATATGCAAGGTTTCTATGAAAAACCTGGCTTCTATTTCTAGTAGGTTAAGCAAGCATGCAACAATCTCAGCATTAAGATAAGCGATATGCACTGGTTCATCTACAAACTGCAGTGTGGTTTCAGGACTTAATTTGCTACAAATTTACCCCAGTCTACTGCACTGCCACTGAATTATCAATTTATATTAACTAAGATCATTGATTATTTTGATAGAATATATTAATATTTATCATATGATAGAATATTCAAGTCTTCACCATATTATTTATAATGTTACACTGTTGTCATCAACAAAATCTAATTTGAATTTTAAACTTGCATTTTTAAGCAATTAAATTCACATAATGACTGTTGTTGCAGAATATATGTGAAAGGAGAACAGTTGTCTTGCCATACGCAATTGCTGTCTGCAAAGCATTGTGTAATAAGCAAAAACATTAAAGGTTAAAGGAAAATTATCATATAAATCATTATTATGAATTATTGACACTTTCCTCATTTATATTCTTGATATTTTATGTTTTCTCTCAATATACCAAATTAGTTTTTGTCTTCCTTTTTGAAGGAGTATCAATATAATTTTCTTACAGCTATATAAATTTTTGACATAAGTTTCTCCAAACATAATACTAATAGTCCATGGCACTGCTATACAATCACAATCAATTTAAAAGACTTCTTTCATTAAAAAAACATTGTTGTGTGTGTGTGTGTATGTTTGATTTGCCGCTTAAAAAAAAAATCTTGCATATTTGGCACAAGGTCTAACATAGAAAGGAGCAGGATATCACTGCAGTGTCTCCTGAAAATCTTTTCAGATCATTAGAAGTTCATCATTAAGTTCATAACAAATAAAAAATTAAATAATAAATATATAAATAAAATATAAAAAATAATAAACAAAAATGCTAACAATAACATGCTTATTAATTTATCAACATGCTAATAATACACACTTATATACAACAGATTTAATTTTCCTATCATCAAACCTACAAACCCCATTTAAATTTGTTTTGTTATTTTGTACATTACAAACTTTTTTTTTTAATATTTGCATTACTTCATTCTGTTTTTAAACAATAACAAAACCCATTTTAGCTCAAAGGCTGTACATGTGAATCAGAATAATACTTTGAAAAATTTACTAAAGAACACTTTTCACATTTCCTAAAATCATTAAACATGATGCAATATTATTTTAGACTGAGGTTAGAAAACTAAAATGCCTCAAACAATACCATTGATCAGATCTGAGCACGCTTGTAGAGTCAGCTTAGAAAAAGACATACATATAATTTCATTAAACTCCTGGATTTTTGATAAATTGTTTTTAATTGTGAAACTCGAAATAGATAAGACTATAAATAAAATAAAAGTGTATGCAGAATACTTGATAAGGAATAAAAAAAATTGAAAGCTGCCCAAGAGCATGAACCCATATCTTCAAATATCACAGATATTCCAACCATTATAGCAAAACAATCCTTTGAACGTTGCCCAGCTATTTTAAAAGCTTTGTTCTGACCACCAAAAGTTGTACGTTGCTGACATCATAGGAATTTTGAAATTTTAAGAGATTTGAAATCAATACTTTTTAATGGTGGAGCTCAAAAGTAGATGAAGTTTAAAATATTAGAATATGAAATTTACTGGGCTTTCAAAATGTTTGAATGAGGAGGAAAAAGAAACGTTTACTGTGGACATTTACTTAAACTTTATTGTATCTTAAGATATTAAGTTTTTGTTTTAGTCTAACATTACAATATGCCGAAAATTTCATGAAGGCCTAAAAAAAAAAAACATGTTGCAATTTTTCCTGCAAAGAGCAAAAATGGAATTTCACAAAAAAATCATGATTTCTAACAAGGTCAACATTTTCTTTTTCTTTTACTTGGTAGGCAGGGCAGAGTTACTGTTGATTATATTGACGTTACAAAATTTGACAGGTATTTGTTTCATTACCACCTGTCAAAGGATGAAACCTAAAATTACTAATTTTTCAAAACTCAACATCAATTGTAATCAATCATAATTCTTTAAAACAGAGGTAGCTACAGCTTCTAGAGATCAAGGGCACATTCAGGAAGAAAAGGATAAAAAAAGAAAAACATACTCCACCCCACTTTCCCCTGATGAAGTGAAATTTACTAGTTATGCTAACATACTTCAATAGGAGAGTAGAGTTTCTTTTATGGCTCAGATAATCAGCAGTTGCTGATAGTCTCTTGTATGGTAAATAGGACTAATGCAAGCTATCAGAAAATGTTTTTTATGCAAAATAAACTGCCAGACAGAAGAAACTCTAAAATCATAGGTGCGTCTGCACAAACATACTCTACTGGAAGTTGTCAATAACAATTTGAACAACAATCTGAAAATTATAATTCTTATTATAGATTTCATTTATTGTTTCTTTAAAGTAAAAAAAAACGTTGTATTCTTTCTTTCTTTCTTTCTTACATACATACATACATACACACACACACATACATATACATACAAACACACACATACATACAAGCATATACACACAAATACATACATGCATATTACACACACATACATATATATTATACACACATACTACACATATATATATTACACACACACACACACACAAAACAGAGCATCAAATATTGCAATGTCTTACATAATCAATCTGAATACTGGAAACTGTTTCAAGGAAATGAATGAAAAGCAGTCATATCTGTAATATAGAAACCAATCTTATTTTCCAGAGAAAATAATAGATTTTTTTTTTTAAATCAAAACTGACACTTAAAACTGTTATCCTGATTGAAGAATCAATATCTAATTTTCACTTACATACACTTAGACTTGGAAAAATTTAAAGTTTACAGAGTTCGTATTTTAATTTTGAGGAGTAAATCACCTCTCAGGGCTGTATATTTACATTGAAAAATGAAAGAAGGGGCTTTAGAGCTTTCTAAATAATGATAAAAAAAGAAGATTTTAAGGCAGATATTTACACAAACAAGGATAATTGCGACAACATAACGCTAAGAATGTAATCTTTAAATGATGTGCACAGGATGTTTTTCTACTGGTTTCAAAAATTAGATTTCTGTTGTCATGAACAGCCTTTCTTTATATATTTTATTTAATGCAAACAATCATAATGTAATTCTTTTACGAGTTTCAGTCATTTGACTGCACACATGCTGGGACACTGTTTTTAGTCAAACAAATCGATTCTAGGACTTATTTTTTGTAAGCCTAGTACTTATTCCACTGGTGTCCTTACCGACACAAACACACAAGAACCAGTTGGAAAGTGATGGCGGGGGAAAATGCAGACACACAAACACACACACACACACACACATATATATATGTCACCAGTGTTGGTGGCACATAAAATCACCAAATCCTTGTTATGTAAATGGCACTTGAAGGTGGCATGTAAAAACACTCCCACTCTTGGAGTTGTTGGCATTAGGAAGGGCACCCAGCTGTAGAAACCAGGCTAAATCAGTTGGGGCTCATGTATCCACCCGGCCTGCCAGTTCCGATTAAAAACAGTTAACCCATACTTGAAGGACAACAGACATTAAAAAGAGGATATATGATGAGCTTTTTCCAGTTTCTGTCAACCAAATCCACTCACAAGTCCTTGGTCAGCCTGCAGTTATAATAGAAGACACTTGCCCAAGGCATGACACAGTAAATAAAAGAATATCTTAAAAGCCAGATTCATTGCAAGATGTGTTCCCAAGGCAAATTTTTTGTACATTATAGATGTTAAATGGAAGTGTTTCTCGAGAAAATGATGACTGATAGTACAAAAGATGGTGAAATATTCATAGTTCTTTTCTCATATAATTACAGCAGCTGAATAGTGCTATAGTTATAGGAATGCTGGAAAGATGAATGATAAAACGAGTTGTGGAAGGAAGGTTAAACAGGGATAGATTGGGTGTGTAGTTCAGGTATGCGTATAGGCATAAACACAATTATGACAAGCTAAGAAAATCACCTATCATCTCAGTACTTTGTCATTTTCATGAACTTAACATTCTGATCTGTTGATCTTCACTACTTCATCCCGTGTCTTTTGCATGCCTTTCTCCACTACAGGTTCCAATCAAAATCAATCAACATTCCTTAATGCAGCTGTTCTTGTCCATATGCATCACATTACCAGACCAATATTGTCCCTTGTTCATAACATTTGATTATTTGCAGCTGCTCACAAATATACACTTGCATTTGTGCATCCAATAAAGCATGTAGGCTTCATTTTCTTTTAGTTTTTGCTCATTCTCAGTACTCAGGGTGCTGCCATACAGTTTTGCTCTTTGCACACAAGTATCGTAAAATCTGGCCCCCCCCAAGAAATAACATCTCTCTCATATATCATACATACACACACAATTATATCTATAAAAACACATGCATGAATATGCACACATATACCTAAATAAATTTAGAGGAAGAGAAAAATGGAAAGAAGTACTGGGAAAAGAAAGAAAACAATATAATGCCATCGATTTTAGTGCAATAGAAATTTGCATCTAGTATCTAACAATCTGTACATGCATACAGACACATACATGTTCATATATCTATACAAATGCAGGTGATTATTGGTATGAATTTATGCGTGTCTATGTGTTTGCATGTATGTGTATACATGTCTTTATCAACATTATGATTTCTCAGTTTCTTTTTCCATGCATGAATTGGCTGGACTATTAACACAGACAGACTGACAGACAAATAGGTGGAGATGCCCGTTTGAATGGTTAAAAATTCCATTTGCAACTAAGTGGTTGTGAGCGCAGTCCCAAAGCAGAGGCACCTTTGCCAGGAGATTTCATCTATAGTGGTATGTTAATTCAAGTTTTGAGAGCAAATTTGGTTCCAAGAAACTAGAACCAGTACTGTTGTGCTTAAATGCAGGTATGGCTGTATGAAACCTTGCATATGTATGTCCTACTATAGCTCTAATCCAACCAAGGCCTTGTAGACTGAAGCCATCTGGTCAATGCAAATTGTAGACAAACTTGATAGGGATATTATTGGCTTGCTTCAAAATTAAGGAAAGCATAGAACTGTAGAAAGATACCTGTTTGTACATATCTGGCCTGACCTATACAAGCAAGGAAAAGTAGGCAATAAAGACAAAGCAAAGTGATATATACACGTGTGTGTGTGTGTGTGTGTGAGATAAAAGAGATAAAAGAGATAAAAAATTTAAATATTAATTGATTTTCCAATTCTTTATATACAAATACCTCCTTTACTGCCAGGCAAGAGAATATCCTAATTCATGTTGAATAGTTTTGCTAAGATATTTCCATACATAATTCATCCATATATTTCCAGACAATGAATTCAAAAAGAAATTTCTTTTTTATTTTAATTTTCATTCTGAACTGCTTCTCAAATCCACAAGTAAATTGGCTATTATAATCTTTAGATGTATTAGAAATATATATTAACAAAAAAAAAAAGAATAAGATAGATGTAAAAAAAAATCAGTAACCTTTTAATTTGTCAAATAATAGTTCAGATATCACAATATCTAAGTGCCATATTCATTTTCATGATGTGATTTGCATGCTCTGAGATGAAAGCTATCATATGAAATCTAAAGTAACAATTCCATACCCATTCCTTTCTCTTATTTCCTCAATATACCAGCTAGCTCACTCTTTAAGCTCTGGCTCAAAGATGTAGTTTTTGAAATTACAGAATTAGTGATTGAAGATTAATATCCAATGGTTATTAAATGTTAAACATACTATATTTTATTCTGTACCTGCCTCGAAGCTAAGTTTAAAGATGAAAATAAATGTAAAAAATTTTAAGATCAATTTCCTTAACTCTTAAATTTTGCCAACAAAATATATAACTAAACCAATTATTTCTGTAGAACAGCTGCAAAGATGTGTGTGAGTGTATGATTTGTATGAATACAGACATGCCTGTCCGGGTTAAAAGTGTACTTCATAATTACATCAATCCAAGTTTGATCCCATTACCCAGGTGTCTTCCACCACAGCTTCTGGTTGATTAATACTGTGAGAGTGAAACATGACAAATGGAAACCATCACATATGTGTGCATTGTATGTACATGTGCAATACAAAAGTAGCACAACAAACAAATATACATTGTGGTATTCAATAAGTCAAATTGTCTCTTTATGACTAAAAGCAAACTTAGCCAATAGATAAATAAACAGAAAACAATGAAAAAATAATAGACTAAGTACTGAGGTCAATATAACTGACTAAATGCTTTAAAGTAGTGTGCAGCATGGGTGTTAGTTGAGTTTCTTAAATCCACACACATACACACATAAATTATAAGCACAGGAGTGACTGTATGGTAAGTAGATTGATTACCAACCACATGGTCTCACTCTGTGGCATCTTGGGTAAGAGTCTTCTACTATAACCTCAGATTAACAAAAGCCTTGGTAGATGGACACTGAAAGAAGCCTATTTGTGTGTGTGTGTGTGTGTGTGTGTGTGTGTGTGTGTGTGTGTATTCATCCTCCAACCAATGCTGGTGTGTCGGTGTCCTGTCATCTCGTGGATTGGCAAAAGAGATTGATAAAATAAGTACTAGGCTTACAAAGAAAAATTTCTGGGATCAATTTGTTTGACTGAAGGCAGTGCTCCAACATGGCTGCAGTTAAATGATTGAAACTTGTAAAAGTAAAAGAAAAATACAGTGACTAGTTTGAATCACTAAAACAATAATATTCACCCTGTGATGTGCCTTCAAATCACAGACACTTCAGAGCTGCAACATTTAACATCACATCTATAAAGACATACTCTTTGGCAATGATTACATATTCCCTTGCTCAGTAACATCAGAAGCAGCTTTTCTTCATAAGCTGACATTAACTATTCTGCTCAGTTGAAGGAGAATGCTTTTTGACAATGACTAAGACAGTTCACATTTTCCCACCATCATCAGACATGCTTTCTGGTAGATGCTGAGGTTGCCCTGCAGCAATAGTTCACTCACTCGCATTAACATTCAAAACAACAACAACCAAATCTTTTTACGTTATTTACAATATTTATATTAGAGAGATATATGCTCCCATTTTGGTTCATTTTGTTGTTGTGATCAGAACATTTCGGCTGATATACTCTCCAGCCTTCATCCTTCAGGACACCTGACAAAAGCTGGAGAGTACATTAGCCGAAATATTATGACTACAAAAAACATATATATACATCTAATGTAAATAATTTAAATAGTGTAAATAATTTATACATTAATTTTAATCATTTAACTCTTTCATTACCAATCTGGCTGAAACTGGTTCTGGCTCTGTAGTACAGATGTCTTGTTTTCATAAGCTTCTAATTAAAATTTTTCATCAAACCTTAGTCACAATTTGTTCCTAACACTAGCTTAAAGATAACTAAGTTATTTTAAATTCTATTATATTTAAAATTAATTGAAAGAAACACAGAGCATCTCAAAATAAATACAGTAGCACAAAACGAAATGTAAAATAAATTCTCTTAACATCTCATTTGATACTGAAAAAAATTTACTTGAAATAGGTTTCAATTGTGTGTATTTCCATAGAACTTTTTGCAACTGGATTAGTGTGAAACAGTGTAAAATATTAGCATTTAAATTTATATATACCAATCTTAAAATTTTAATAGTTACCCTGTATCAAAACAATCAGTTGCTTTGTTGGTGAATGTAATTTATACAATCTTGTTCAGTTTACCTGAGAGTAAATATAATACCAAACCAATTTCTAAATGAACATGAAATAGATTTATGACATTTCTCAAAAGCTTACTTAATCAGAAATAAGACATAAATCAAGGTATAACCTCAGAAGTCCCAATTGGGAATATAAGCCTTTATCTTCATTAATACTATAATTCAAATGCTAATACCAACTCAGAGTTTGGTAGTAGACTTTCAGAATCATCATTCTAATAATTGCTTACGAGATAAACAAATCCATCCTTATTTGATTTGGTTCATAAATTCTTCAAGTAAAAGAATAAATTTCAATGATAATATTCTGACGAAATTGCCTCTCCCAGTGTCAATCAGCTTGTATCTTGACTTTACTCATACTGATGTTGTGAAATAAAGACAATATAGTCTGTAAAATGGTCAGTATCCGGAAGGGCATTCAACCTTAGATACCATACCAAAGTGTGAACAATGGAGCACAATGCAGTTCTTGGACCTGTCAGATCCTGTCAAACCAACCAACCTTTACCAGCATAGAATATGGATATTAAAAGATGTTGACGAGGAAGTGGATGAATTCTGAGTTTAACGAGATGTTTTACTAGATAACCAAAAATATTTTAACCTGGAATTCACAGGTTCCAAACGTTTGTTGTAATTTTTTTAACACTTTCGTTACTAACCCAGCTGAGACTGGCTCTGTAGTACAGAGCTTTTTTTTTTTTACTTCTTTTCTTAAATTAGGTGCAGGAGTGGTTATGTGGTAAGTAGCTTGTTTACCAGCTTGTCTACCAGTGGTCATTATATCAGCTTTATGCAAGAGATACAGAAAGATAACTAATTATTCAAATACATGCTTTTGTAACACATTCACATAAATACTCAAACTGCTTCAACTTACATAATCCTTTCTAGCATTTGCACAAGTGCTGAAAGTTTGGGGAGAGTGATAAGTACCAGTACTCGACTGTTACTTATGACATCAACTCCAAAAGATGAAAGGCAAAGATATCTATGGCAAAATTATAGCTTAGGATGTAAAGACAAACGAAATGTCATAACAATTTGGCTGGTAAGCCAGCAGAATAATTAAAGTTTGCTGCTCGTTTGCAAATATAAAGGCTATATGAAATGGGTTTTAATTCACTACACATCTGATTCGTATGTTAACATGGATTGGACAAATATTTATAACTAAATAATCAACAATAGGATGAACTTCCACTCACTAACCTCCAACTTGTTTCTCAAGTAAGGAGTCTCTTTAAAAGCAAAGAGCTAAAGACAATTTATGAAGAGAGAATGTTAATGCCATCGTTTTTGCTCTAATAGTGTTATACAAGGACATGGAATGCAAATGTTCACTTAGATACATGACTGGACATTTGCACAAACGTGTGAAAGCACTGTCTATGTAGACACACATACATACATACACAAAGGGTAGGTTTCCATCTACCAATTCCATGCATAATAGGTCAGTACAAAAGACTCTTACCTGAAGTATCATGCAACCAAGATAGAATTCAATACTACATCATTACAAAGCAAATATATACAAAATCCATATCTGCACCTCTATTATATGTTTGTATATGACATATAATAAAGCACTCATCTAAGAAGAAAGGTTTTTACTAAATGTTTTAAGACAACATAAAAATATGAATATATAAACTGAGATACTTCATAGACTTAAGAGAGTAAAAAACAACAAAAATCAATAGGAATAGATCTCAAATTTGGAATATTTAATACATTTTTGATAATATTCTGCATAGCCTTACCCAAAACATAAATGCAAGTCAACAAATTGCTTATATAAAAACTCCTGCTTACTTGTTTTAAAACAAATTTTCTGAGAGGCAGATACTAGGATTATTAACATTTGAGAATAAGACTCCTAATCAGAAAGGGACTAAAAGAGTGAGTTTAGGACTGTATTGCAGTATTCAATAATAATTTATTTCTTTAACAGAGACTTGAGGTTGAATGGCTTTCAAACAGCACAAAGCTCTTTCATTTATAAGTTCTAGCCGATTTTGGCTGACAAGAGTGCAGGTGTGATCGCATAATTGAAAATTTTGCTTTTCAATCAAATGGTTCTAAGGTAATGTGTGTTTATGTGTGCATGCGCGTGCTCATCTGCAATTTCTTGTACATAAGTTATAGAGGGTTGTGGTCTTATCAATTCTTCTAGCAAATGATTTGCTCACTTCATGTCTTTGAAACCATGTGGGATAGGAGATCTCTTACTTGATATCAGAACAATGCCTGTAACAACATTTATCTAACCTATGGAGTGGAGGCATGGTAAAGACAAGAGAATTAATTGCCCAGTTCCACAGTTTAATGACCATTGTTCTTCAAAACTGAAATTTAAACTGACCTCATTCAACAGAGACTCATGGTTATTAAATTTTTAAAATAATTGGTAATAATAACTATTAAATATTTAGTAGTGTCATCTATACAAAATTGCTTTGGAAAATAGCCTAATGGTTTCCAAACACCCAAGACACTAAACGTTGGGAAATGACTTATGAAAACAAAAAAAAAAAGCAAGAAGAATTAGCAGAAATGGCAATACGGAAATGATAGAAAATAAATATATAGATGGAAAAGAAATGGTGGATTGTGCATAAATTATAGAAATTTATCAGAAGTAAGTGCAGGAAAAATTTACCAAACATGTGATGATCTCAAAATAGAAATAGAGATAAAGAAGAGTATGTTAACATATCAAGGTCATAAGAAATATAAAAATAAGCAGGAACAGCTACGGAATATGAAAACAAGTGAGGTAGATTTCCTTTTTTATCAACTTAATCTGCTTATATAAGATATACAGATGGCTACTGAACATCATTTGAGGGCAGTTTTCAATCACAAGCAAATTCATACAGCTGTGTTTACTTATGGTGTGAAGCAGGTTTCCAAGTATCAATATTAGTATAAATGTAATTCCATATATAATTAACGTAAACAGATAATTTCATAAGCCAACAAATTAAAAATGCTATATGATATATTTGCTTTGAATATTATTTTATCAACAATTTTGCAAACATATTCATTAGATTCAAAATAACAGAAGATGAAATGCTCAACTTTTATCAAACCCAGTTAGAAAATTAATCTACAAATTATTTTCCTCTCTATTCTACTAATATTTTCTCTACGTACAAAGGTAAATTTATTATTATTTTTTAGCACAAACAGCTCACATCCTCACAAAGTTTGCTTTTTCAAACACTAACGATAGTTACCTTTTCAAGTTTCTACATTCTGTTCAACCGTGAACATGCAGTACAAAATAAATGCCGTAAATAATAGAACCCTTAATGCTTAAAACCATAATCTAAACATATCTATAAAAAGATTTTTGAAGGAAACTTCTTAGGGTCTGTGTCATATGCGATGCTTGATTTAGACAGAAGTAGTTATCCAAATTACAAAATCAAAAATATCTATATTCTAGAGTCTACCAAATGAGTGACTGAAGACTAATCCTTTAATGACATATAATGAATAACAATGGAAAAGAAACTGAGTACTTGCATGTAAAGCCATTTACAAGGGAAACAAAACTGGAAGGTAAAACTTTGATGGTAGAAGACTATGAATTCAAAGGAGATCACTATGCTAAATTCTGACCAATTGAGCCTGATCACCAGGGGCCACAGCTGGCATGTATTATCATGATAGGGGACGAAGTATATGTTACTGACTGTCAGAACTTTAAACTAGTGTTGCTTGTTCAAATATTTAATTGACACTCCTAACTACATTCTGAATGTGTAAATCTGATTAAACAAAGCAAGAAGATACAACAGTAGCTGGATTGAATTTTTCAAAATTATTTTATAACATTTATCCCTTAAAATCAGAGAAAAAAGATTTGGCTCTCAAACTTCAGCTACAAAGAAAATTAATTCATTATATCAGGGGAACAGTAATGAGATTTCAAATTGGATTTTCTCCAGTTTTTATGAAATAAAGTTAAAATTGTGTGTCAAAAGTTGAGAACAAAAATGCTAATCTACAAAATATCGAAAAGTTTTTATATAATATTCAAGGAGCAGATAAACATTCCAAATATAGCAAAAATGGATTAGGGAAATCAGACAAACAAAAAGAAATTGAGTAATTTTAAATATTACAGCACTGATTTGGAATAGTTCCAGGAACTGTGAAAAGAGACAGGCCAGAAATTAGTAGTCCTAAGAGTGGAATTACAATCCACTAGCCATTAAAATGTGATTGAACTTTGACCAAAACACCTCCATCTTCAAATCATCTATTATTCAGAAACAACTTTAATCAATGGATACATGAATAATTTTGCAGGATGTGATCTTTATCAGCTACTAATGAGAATCATTTGTATTTTCTTCATACAGACAAATGTTGATGAAAATTCAAATATCAATTAAGTTGTAAAGTGAGGAGAATAAATTGAAAACATTCTGAATAGCTGAGACGAACCTTGGTATTTCAGTAATGAGATGCTCATTTCCATCTAAAAAGTAGATGCTGCACTTTGTGTTTTTAAGGAGCACTACTGTTTTACATTGCCAGTTAAGATTTCTATTATATAGAACTATAATTTATCCCCAATAAAAGTCATTTGAAATTATTATTAATGCATAATTTTATTTGGTTTAATTTCTAAAGAAATTGTTACCAATTTTACATAAGAGCATATACATATTTCAAACATTTGATTTTTTTTTAACCAAATTATTTTTTTAAAGCATAGTAGGGAAAGATAAATTAGTGAATATTTTATGTGTATTTCAAAGGATACACAAGTATAATTCTGAATCTGCTTTTAGTAGAAATTACTCTATTGCAATCATTCAAGTCAGTTCTCTACTTTGAAGACGCTTCTCTTTCTCCTTGAAGGTTCTTCCCATGTGATTAAGATGAAAAAAAATTATACATGCATATAAGGTAGAATATGAAAGTATTCCATCAAACCACAATTACACTACACAAGTTAATTATTTAATTGCCCATCATGTTTTAATTTTTCAAGTGTTTAGCAGTATTGAAAATATTAGGGGTCAAAGAAAAACTAGTTACTTTATTACTTCTAAATACACATAAACTTTATATATATAATATCCAGGCAATAAATACAAGTACCACAGCTTATTTTAATTAGCAAACATCTATTTTAGATAAAAGCAGAAATAACAGTATTTGCAATTTACCTTAAACTGATACAATTACTGATCATATAAAGTAATGTGTATCTTAGTTGGCCTATTTTTCCAGTTGAATCAGTTATATTAAAATATAAAAGAAAACATTTGGAAATCTGTAGTATTTAAAATAACCATAAAGAAAAGAAATTCTTTCAACAGCTGATTCTTTAATAAAATACTAAACAAGGATGCCTGACTACAAACCATCATTATCTTTATATTAAACACTAACTAATAAATTATACAGTTCAGAAATTATTTATAGGAAGAAGGATAAATATTTGTTATTAATATTATTATTAGAGTCAAGAAATTAGGATAGTAAGCCAGCCTTGGACAAAATGCCATTCAGTATTCATTCACATGTTTTATATTCCAATTTCAAATTATACTGTCACCATTCCTTTCATCCATCTATGGTCAATAAAACAACATTCCACTCAAGTACAGAGGGGATTTAATCAACTACTGATCTATACAAGTTAATGAAATAGCATCACACAATCCAGCCATGAGGCTTCAACCACAAGTAAAGAGAGACACACCAATTAGAGGAAACTGCTATTACATCAAATTTATCAATCTATAAAATCTTTATACTACCAACACAATACAAGCATCCTAACATTCACATGAACAATCAGTAACTCTCTGTCTCTTTCTCTCTCTCTCTCACACACACACACACACACAAATGTAAACTACATTTGAAGAGACAACACTAGGAAAAACATTACAGAAATTAAATTGATCAACTACTTCCATTTTATTTAACATAGCTTTGCCATGTCCTCTCTACAAAAAAAAAAGATACTTTTTTAAAACTTGAAAAAGTGAAAAAACAAAAACAAGATTAATTAGACATATAAAAGGTAGTAAAAATATTTGTAGAAGAATAAAAATTTAACTATACTTAACAAGTTCAATAGGCTGGTTAAGTAAATGTAGTAAAGTTGTACATTAAACCGACTCACCTGAAAAAAATGTAGAAAGAAAAAGTGATTAGCTTACGTAACAAAATTTTCAATAGATTTAGTTGATGCAATGGAAAAGGTATAACATAATGAAACAGAAGATATTTAATGAAGGCAAAGAATGTTCAAATGTAGACATTAAGCATTTGCAGAAAATAAAGCAGAACCACATAAAAAGAGAAAACAACATACCTTTGAAGAAAGTGACCGCTATCTATATAGTTTTAAGTGTAATGGTGGAATGTGAAAAACTAAGCAGAAAAGCAACTCATAACGTAAGAATTTTGTAGAGTTTCAAGAAAGAATATAATAAAAGAGAGCTGACATAAAAATGTAACCATCTAATTAAAAAAAATGCATACTCTATACACACACTGAAGTATAAAAAGAGAAAAATGGTTCACAATTGAAGTTTTGGAGAAAAGAGAGATGTGAACTGAGAAATTGAGTAAGAAATAGAACACCAGACTATTTTTAAGTAAATACCGATTGTTATCAGTGCAGTTTAGTTTCTATAATTAAGCAACTAACTTGCTTTTATAGTAGTAGAGTGAATCAGTAATCATGTGACTATCTGCAGAATGACTTTTTGAAGTAAAACCTATCTTGAACCAAACAAAACCGATTCAGTTCTAGTCTCTATAGCTGTTGGTTAAATTTACAGTAGATCCCAAATTTGATTCTATGGAATATCTAGAAATAAGGAGCAGCCTGTTAATCTAATGAGCATGGTTTCTAAAAGTTAACCAAAGAAATTTCATTTAATGATTTCATGACATACATTACACTCACCAATTTTGGTTCAGCTATTAACATGAACCAAATGAAAAAAAAGTAGATTAATTAATTTTCTGTTTGACTGAAGAGAAAAAAAATTATTCCTAATTCCAAAATTAATGTTCACTGCCTATTGGTAACCATTTAAGAAAAGTCATATGAACGTTATCAAAATAGGTTCATACAAAAAAAATAATAAATAAATAAAAATAGGCATTCATAATTTAAAGGAATAAAATCTTTGATTTTCGTATATGGCATTAAATATAGTATTATAAATAGTGTTAGCTGAAGCAGTATTCTCAAAGATTCCATTGGATTTATTTGTGCTAAATCATAGCAAGATGACTTAACTTCATTATAAAAGAAGATTTTCAACAGACTAGATCAAAATATGAAACTAAAGCCGATAAATTTCGTTCGTCCATCTAAGGAAAATATAAGTAATAACTGAACACTTTTAAAATTTTGTTACACTAATTATAAACGACAATACACTTATTCCAATGCGTTTCAAATTTCTTTTTCTACACCTCTTTAAACAAAGAAGAACATAACATACAAATCTTAAATATTATCATCATTCCTACACTATCATCTTAACATTATTTTTCCATGCTTGCAGGTGTTAGCCAGAATTCTGCCAAAAAGAAAATTACATGTCTCAATACTGTCAACCCAAATTATGAGATTTAACCTCACTGCTTTATTCCAGGTTTTCCTCTACCATAAGTAGCATCCACTAACAACTAAAAGCAGTTTTCCCCAAGCATTCATTGCCTGTTTACATCACAAGCTCACACTAGTAAAATCATTGCTTCTGCATATATTGGTTAATAATTTTAATGCCCAGCTATTCTTTCATGTCACCAGCACTCTGATTTTCATAACATGGATAATTCTTGGTTTGTTCCTCTTCTTAATCAGTGTTCATTGAGAGAACTATCATAATAGTTTATAAACCATATATAAATTATCCTCTGTCAACTATGCCAATTCTTACATTTCTCTGAGGTAGTATACCTCAGAGACAAATATTGAAATTTGCCAACACACACTATTCAGTATATATACATACAAAAAATATATAAATAAAAAATATTCAGACCAAAATACCACTTAAACACACAAAGAACACATTTGGTATATACAAATACATACCTAATCACATACCAAAAACAATCCTGCATACTCTTACTGCAGCATCATAGGATCACACCCTCTTCCATCCATTCTAGCCAACTACCATGTACAAAACATCTATAGAATCAAAATCTGATCCAATTATTAATATATTATGAGGATCTTGACAGCAATAAACAGACTTTGATAACACGTGAATTGGCTAAAATAGAAAAACATATCTTGATTGTCACAGTTCCCTTATTGAATTAACAAATAAAAGAGTGTCTAATGCACTGTCCAGCCTAACGTCTGCAAGATTGTGGCCGTGGGTTACAGAGCATCTGAAGGGATTAATGGAACAGAAGTGGAGTCTGACACAAAATGTACAATTAAACAGCCATTTAAGGTGGAAAAGCTGAGTTGATAAAGCCTATGAGCAAAAGAGAAACTAGAAACTGTATGGTGAGAAGTACTTAAAACATACTTCAAAATGCCAAATACCTGATTATAAAGCCAGAGAGATGATTAAATACTTATCTTTAGAACTAAATATACAAGAAGGGGTTATGTTCAGAGATCATTTACACATCAACAACATTTAAGTTCTTGTCATACACAGGACATAATCAATACGAATCAGATGTCAAATATATATTTACAGAATTAAGTAAATATATATTCTAAAAGAAATCTAGCCAAAACGTTTTTCTATAATAAATCAATGTAAATGAAAGATAATGAAATTTAAAACACATATCAATATTTTATAGTCAAAGGATTAAGAATTTTATGAAATAAAGAAAAATATGTGTGACAAATGATAATGTCAATTTTATATTTGTATTGATTTTAGGTATCAGGGTTTTGAAAAATCTATTAAATCTAAAATGAATGTTTCTTAACACTGGATAATCTAAAAGAAAATTAATTACCAGTAGTTATTGATCACAGTAATTTGAGGAGTAATTAAAATTTTGGAGACTATATTGTTCTTTTATTGTTATAATTTCCAGATTTTATTTTTTAAGTGTCAAAAAACATTTACATATACAGTTACATTTTAATACTTAAAATAAATTTCATAGATTAATGAAATTGATTAAAATTGTATTTTTTATTTGTTTCTAAGTGTATAAATGTATATATATATGTTCTAAAATATTTCAATTACAAATGTTAGCTTTTAAAAAAATAAACTCTCCATAAATTTATAGTCAGAACTGCTCTGAACTAGCAAGATAACAATCACAAAACAATTTTAAATCTATAATAGATTAATTTAAATGAATGTGCAACATTCACAGCTCAATGCCTTAATTTGTAGGCTATTTATTATTGGCATTTTATAAGTATAATAATTAATTTACACTCTTTAAGTACTCAGTATTTTGCAATTAAAAATCAAATGCAACACAAAGTTGAAATACAAGCAGGATAAAAATATTTTAAAGTGTATTTGAAACAGTTTTAAAACATTTTGTTTATCAAAAGTCATCCTGGCAAATATTTAGTTGAATAAATTGTATTCACATATGTATTGACATGCAAAGCTAACATATAAGAAAGCCAATAGGAAAATGAAGGGCAGAATAAATTTTTAAAAATTTGCAGTAGTTAATTCAAATATTGAATCAGATTTATTTTTTCAATACATTTTATTTTTACTATTTTCCTTTAAATGACATTTAACCTTTTAAATATATGAAAATACATACAAACTGGGATTCTAAAGAGTTGAACTTACTTATTCCCACAGCACACTTCCAGCCCATGCACACTTCCAGTAGATTTCAACTAATGATATAAGGAACCGGCCAATATTTGTGTTATTTTTTTAAGTATGATAGAATTAAGCAACAGTTATATTTTCTGTTTAGCACATTCAAAGATACTGAAAGATTCACCTGTTGTGTGAATATGGATCTTGCAATAAAATGCATCAAAGAGATTAGCTAAAGGTCATTTAATGTACCTCTACAGGGAACAGACAAAGTATTAATTTTATAATTAAGCTTCTAATTATTACATTCTTTAATAGCTAAGACAATTCCTTATAGACATTATTTTGGCATGAACAAAAATTGAAGCAATATTTTGTTTTGTAGTTTCTGAACTACAAAGAAAATATACTGAACAATGCTTAACAAACAATATTAAATCCAAATGGGCATAGATAATTAAAATTAAATGTTAATTACAGTAAGTACGCGATGCATAGAAATTGAAGGGGAAAAAGTGTTGGAGAGTTAACTTAAAATGTCATTAGTAAAAGATTGCTTATTTATTAAACTTGAGGTTTTCAAAAAAATGATCCTGACATTATATATCGGTGGTGCTGTTTAAAATTGAATTCCTAACAAATGGAAGAAAGTAAAACATGTCAGCAAGTTCTTTCCTAAATAATCTACAGAAAATAAACATTATGAAAATAAAACAGCATATATTTGCTTGCAAAACACAATTTTCTAATAACTCATTAAAAATGGACAATGGATATGCTCTCCTCATCGTTGAAGATTTGCAGAAATGCAAGAAGTTATTGATCTGTGACTTGCATCACTTTAGATTTCATTTTCTATAGATTTTGTATTTTCTAACCCACAAAATTTCAATACCTCACATACATCTGCTGTATTGTAGAGATATTTTTCATATTCCACACACACATATACACTCACACACACAC
>JACXVO010046248.1:97815-112247 GCA_015501135.1 Hapalochlaena maculosa
ACACACACACTCTTTTAGCTTTTTCTTGCTTTAATCATTATACAGCTGCCATGCATGGGGCATGGCTTCATAGACGTTTTAGTTGAACGTATTAACTTCGGTACTTATCTTTTTAAGATAAGTACTTATTCTATCAGTCTGTTTTACTGAACTGCAAGGTTATGGGGACACAACCACACACACATGAACGCACACACATACAGACATAATAGGCTACTTTCAGTTTCTGTCAACCAAATCTACTCAGAGGGCTTTGGTCAGCTTGAGGCTATAACAGAAGATGCTTGGCCAAGGTTCCATGCAGTGGGATTGAACCTGAAACCATGTGGTCAGGAACCAAGCTTCTTTCCACACACATGAATACATACACACCGATATAATCATCATTGTTTTAACAGTCCTAATTTCCATACTGGCATGGCTGAGTCAAGAAGCATTGAAAAAAGTATTCTACAAACAGATGCTTTTCCTGTTACCACCACTTGCCCTGGATGATATATTAATGAGGTGATATTTCACACATGGCCTATGTTTTTCAAGACAACTAAGACAAACAGTACCGGTTGTACAATAGTAACATGCTTACAACTACCCAAAATGTCAAAACCAGGAGAAAGAAATCCACATACAAGACACCCCAGACCATTGTTTGCCTCTCCCAAATATATTCATAAGGTTTTGATTGTTCTCTGGCCACAGTATAATTTATTTGTAAAATGATACAGTGTAACTAGACTCAAAATGATGTGGTTTGGAAATTAACTCCTTAAGCATAGAAGAAAGTGAGATATAGATGGACGAACAATCAGGCAGACATATAGTTGCTCAAGGCACCACACACTGGAAGTAAAATTCAGAACCACATGTTTGGGAAGCAAACTTTTTATCTCTCACCCATATATATATATATATATATATATATATAGCATAGGCACAACTGTGTGGTTGAGAAGTTTGCATCCCAAACTGACCGTTCCAGGCCCATTCACTGTGGTCTGAACTAAGCTTTGAAAGTGCATTTGATAGATGAAAATTTATAGTGGCTCATTAAAGTAGCTCATGTATTTATTTTTCTTATTCCTTTCTGTTGAAAGAGCATAAGCTCAAAACGTAAAAGTCTTTCATTTTTCCCCCGAATATCAGACTAATACATATTCTAGTTGTTCAAACACCCATCTTCATCTTTTTCTTTTCTAGAAATTTCACTTATATGTATTAACTTTAACCCCAAACATGTTTGGCCATGATGAAATAAATAGCATGGTAATAGGTAAGGGTTGATGACAGGAAGGGTATCTATCTATAGAAAATCTGCCTCTATAAACTGGAAAAGCAGACATTAAAACAACAACGATGGCTAAAACGATACTGATGCTAATATATAAGATGACGATTTTCCTTTCATAATGAAATATTGATTTTAGATATTCAGACAGCACTGCAAAATTACTTGGAATGGTTGAAATCAATTATACTGATCCTACTACTTAAATGGTGTTTAATTCGTTAAAGCTGAGAAAAACTGAAGAGCCAAGTTGACACTGATGGAATTTGAAAATCTTTGAAATCTGATCTTTGACAAAGATCACAAGTGAATACAGCAAAATACTTTGACTCTGCAGATGTTATTTCTTGATCTTACATTCACACAAATATTTATAATCACACATGCACAAAACTGCAGAGATGTTGTCGTTGACTGGAAACAAAAAGTTATGATAAGTTCACTTACTGTAGCTTAAAATTGGTACAAAATCTAATATTTTTGATGTATTAAAGAGGTTATGAAAACCAGTTAAAATAAATTTGCCACTGAAATAGTAAAATGATTCTTCCCTATTTTAAGTGTAACACAGATTCAGTTTCTTTATTCCAGTCTATGTTTCACAAAACTTACTTCTCTTATACTTTCATTACTGTTGTTACAGCTGACAAATATATCTTTGACCTTCCTTTTTCTAAATGTTCAAAAAGAAAAGTATCAAATTCCAAGTTTTTACCACTATTTATCAAGATATATTCAAAATCTTAATGAGAGAGAGAGAGAGAGAGAGAGAGATTAATATTCCCCTGCAAAGGCAATTTCATCTGAAGCAATTAGTTACATCTGTTTATTTAGGTCATGTAATTAATGGTAATAGCCAGATTAAGAACATTACATGAAGAGCTTTGAATATTTTTAACTAGAAATATACACACAAAGAAAAATCTTTTCATATTGATTACATGATGCAGTACTGTTGTGATAATATATGCAATGAAACAGACAGAAAGCAAAGCTGATTAGTTTTTGTGGTGGATACCATAAAGTTTGGTGAGTGAATAACTTTAGAAGAAAAAAATAATGAATAACAAGAAAGAGCTAGCAAAGACTACTAGAATTTGAAAAAAATACATAGGTTGCGAAAGACAAAGAGTTAATTCCATAATATAGCAGTTCAGAGTTCACAGAGAAAGTAAAGATCTACCAAGCAAAACCTAAAAATAGTTATCTACAATATTAATGCCGTGTTCACTTAAAGATAGTATGTCAATTTAGAAACAAAGAAATTACTGTAATATATTACATATTTTTTTGTGAATCATTCAAAATGGCTATTAAGTACATCTTGAATGTGACAAGATTCATATTTAATTTCAATATTTATGATATATACTTAGCAGAGGGTTAAGATCATTTTTGAATACATTCTTTTTCTTTTGAATCTAGCTTTGTTAATGCACTGCTGTAACATAACTATACAACTTGCTGCTGGTTTAACATTTCTAATTTCATATAGGGTTTAATCATTTCACACTTGTTGCAACATTGAATGGGTCATATAAAATTTTGATTTCCGGGGTATTTTCATGACAAAATCATTAAGTAATTGCAAGAGAGAATTCTTTCTTTGTGAAGTATGCATTAGCACACTTGATGGAGTGAATGAAGAATTTTTAATTAATTAGAATTATCTAGTCACTTATGAGACCAATCATTTACTGCAAATGACTAATTGACTCTAACCAAAAATAACTAGTGAGGTATCTTGACAAACACTGGGATAAGTAAGACGAGCAGGCAGGCACTAGGTAGTAAGATAAGAAAAGTAAAGACCCTTGTCTTGAGAGTAAGTTAGTGAGCTCACTAGTGCCAGTGCCACATGAAAAGTACCCAGTACTCTATGTCAACTGACTGACATACAATTGAAGAAGTACTAAAACAGACAATGGACTTTGGTGCAGTCTTCTGGCTCACCAGAACCTGTTCAACTGCCTAACCCATGCCAGCCTGGAAAACGGATGTTAATGATGATGATGTCCAAAATTAGCTTTCACATGAAATTTTTCTCGTTTAGAAAAAATGAAGACTATGTCTCTTAGAACAATTTTTGTTTTTTCTAATCATTAAATTCCTTATTAAAAGGATTAAACATTTCATTTAGTCAGTATGAGAGTAATTGTATCATTTCTATTTTTCAGAACCTAAAATGCATTTTTTAACTAAATATTACCTAACACCACAATAACAACAGAAATTTGTCTCAAACAAAAATTTGAGAAAAAGAATTAAGATATCTAAAAAATTTTAAAGAGAAAATACTGGAGGAATTTCTTCTATGATACAAAACAAACAGTATAAAAAAAGAAAATACAGTTAGCTTACTCAATAGCATGGAAATATTTTTCCACAATTTAAAGACAAATTTTATTACACTCACTCAATTTTATATCTCAGTATTTGAAACAAATTAAATATAATAATATTAAATAACTGTATTTTGTGTAAAAATAGCAACAGTAATAAGCTTGTGAATGACAGTATTCTACCTTTCAAGTGACAAGCATTAATTTAAATACTGAATTTTGTTCAATGAAATTTTAATAAGAGTAACTATGAGCAACTTTCTTTCCGAAAATAACCTTTTAAAGCTATACAAAATTATAACTATTACTCATAGTTATGGAGATTATAATGAGAATGATAGTACTAATTTAAGTAATGCATTAAGACATTTTATTCTGATTGCAGTAACACATGAAATTTGGAAGAAATTACAGTCTTAGAAGAGATTTACAAAATTAGGAAAAATAAATTTTAATAACTGAAGATAAAAACTTATGACAACTTATTTAACCAGAGGCTTTTATTTAAGCAGAAATTTAAGAATGTAAAGCTTAACAGGCATACATTTAGATATTGACCATATTTTGTTTGAAAGTAAAGCAATAAGAACACAGCCAACAAAGTAGACATACAATTCAAAGGAGGTGAAACATTTCAGGTAGGACTTAGCAAGACTGTATTCATAAGAAATTTCTGAAACTCATGGATAAAAAATCCAAGAAAAGGTTCTTACGGTGAAGATTTAAAAAACAAAATCCTTTTATGTTGAAGAACTTCAGTAAAATTTGTTTTGTAACACCAGCCAATATTAAAACTGGCAGGTTAACATCATACTACACTAAAGATCTTAAATAGAGATCAATACTACCTGCTGATAAGCACACCATTGGCTGTTAAACTAATCATTACTAGCAGTAAATGCTTTCAATAATACTTCTTATTCCTTATACATTATACAGATTTAAATGAAAGAACATCTGATTGTTATTTTGCACCATCAAAAAATACATGGTCTCTTTCAGTGTATATTCAGAATACATGCGATGTACAGGTGTAAGTGGATTTTGGAACACAAGTGTTTCAATCTTGCTGTGAATCAGCTCGGTTAGAGATGTGTCACCAGACTGATGGAGTTCCAAGTTCCATTACAGAGGTAAATTGCTTGTGTTATGAACACAACTGAAGTAAAAGGAGGAGTGGTTTCCCAACGACAAAAATAACAACTTGGGGAAGAGTCTTCAAGCACAATATGTGTCCTTGTGGTTTGTATTTGACTAACAGTCTTGGATAGTTTAGGCGTTGGTAACCTAACAATTCAGTTAAGAGACTGATAGAATAAGTGTTAGGTACTATGGTGATGCCCCAGCATGGTATCATATTTCAAAGCAGTGCACCAGTGTGGCTGCACTTTATCTCTGTGTATGTGTGTGTGTGTGTGTGCTTGTGTGTATGCACATAGATGCATACACAAGGAATTGTAGATACAAATGCACACACACATAATGCTAGATCTGTAAGGGTACACATTTGACAGGAGTGATGGTATACTGAAAGAAAAATTAGGCACAAGAAGTAGATGCAGTGTGCAAGAAAGACTGATGTGGATGGATGCCAACAGTTCCATAAAGAAGTTTCAAACTCTCAAAATTGATGGAACACACATGGAAGGAGACCAGAAAGTACTTTCAAACAAAGCTTGAAAGTGCTTAAGGACAACTTCTGGAGACAACTTCTCAAATAAAGTGACAAAGGACTGAGATACTTGGAGTCTTTCTGTATCCCACAGCAAAAATGTTAAGACCACTCCATCTGATGAAGACTGGCCTGCAAAAGTCATGGGCCAGTGCCATGTTGGAAACACTCACACCACAGACCAGTAAGAGCACTTATGCAGTACTACATTAAAATCCAGCACACACACACACACACACACACTGTAATGTGTTTGGTATTAGAAAGGGCATCCAACAATAAAAATCAAGTCAAATCAGATTAATAGCTGTGCAACTCTCTAGTTTGCTATCCAACCCATGCCAGTATGAGATGATGACAAACATGTACGAAATACAGAAATATTTCACACTCCTGATCACAAGCAAATTGAGTTGTGTGTTTATGTGTGAAAGTAGTTCTGTAGCATTAAATTTTCTTGTACAACCAGTATTTGCTAAGTGTATGATGTGCTAATTGTTACATAAATAACTATTTAAAAACCGTAGGTGGGGATTAAAGATTTAATTTATTTATATAGTTTTTAGCACAATAACCATTGACAAAAATTTGGTTGATCTATATTTTTGAGATGAGGAATTCTTAACATTATTTACACTGAACAAATATGTGTGCTCGTCTTTTTTTTTGTTATCACATTTCAGCTGATGTACCCTCCAGCCTTCATCAGGTGTCCTGGTGGAATTTTGAACCTGAATACTCATTACTGACATCATTATTATTATTAATATAATTATTTATTCATACTGCAGTTTGGAACTGAACTCAGTATCTAAGGATTTTTAGCCCATCTTTTAATCACTATGCCATATACCCACGAGCGTAGAGGTTAAGAGCACTAATTCCAAGACACAGAGTTCAAAAACCTGCCTGCAGCATAAATAAATATCAAGAATGAGAACCCAAGCTCAAAATTCCACTAGGCTGGAGAGTACATAGGCCAAAACAATGAGATAGTAATAAAAGCCAAGATGAAGACATATATCTGTCCAACATAAATAGTATAAAGAATAGTGTAAATAATGTTCAAAAATTTAGTTGTTTCTGAAACGCAAGAGAGGGTACTTAATAATCAATGAAGCAAAGACTTTTGATAAAAACAGAGGTGCTTAATCTGTTGCATTTACATCAGAAGTGAGCAATTTTTGATAGGAAGACTTATGGTTGGGATCATTGTCAAAAAATGAAGAGAAGAAACTAATTAAAGATCATGTGCATCTCCAGATAAAGTTATTACAAGATATTTCAGCTTATCAAATCCATTAAAAAACTATTGGTCTCTACATGCAATTTTACATAAAGACTTATCAAATCTTCAATTGAAAATTCTGAATATTTTTGTTTATTTGAATAATTAAAATTAGATAATTTCAATTTAAAAGCATTTTAAAGTCAAAGTTTTATAGTTTGCTGATGGTGGATTAGCAGAATCAATAAGACAACTAACAAAATTCATCATGACATGGTGCATTTCATTGTTTTGCAGTCAAAAAAATAAATACTAGTCAAAACCTTGTGTTGATTTGATTGGCTCTGCCCTTCTTCAAAATGTGTGTGGCTTTGCACTTATGTTACAAATCAATATTGCAGATAAAGTTCCAATAGCTAAAATATAATTGACTTGTTATCTGATAAGAAGTCTGACTGCAGTAAAATAAAATTGAGTATTTATACAATTGATAATTAATTCTACAGCTTACAAAGAAAGCATTTGATATTCTTTCATAAGCATGCATGGAAATTGAAACTTTTAAGGATAAGAAGTAGGAAATGTTGATGTTCCTGTTAAAGTATATATAAATTTTATTTGAGATAACAAAAGATTTCTAACAATAACTATAGCATGATGCCATGAAGAGTTATGAAAATAGAAATTTTAAAAAGACTTTTGCTTAACCTTTTTAATATCATTTTAGATTTATACAAAGAATTACAACTAAAATCATTGTTGGCTAAAAGTAACACAACTATTTAGTAAATACATATAGAAATCAATAAAAATATTTTACAAAATTAGATGATTTTATAAAAAAATATTATGCATACTTAAAAAAAAAGCAGTAATGCTTAAGCCAACTTCAAGTTTAAAAAGTGCCATCTTGTGATATATATCCGTTTCTTTTATATCAATAGAAGTAAAGTAACTTTAGTTGATTTCCAACATTGGGGAAAAACATTTTCTGGTAAGTTAACCAGAATTTATGAATTTTATTTACTATTAAGTATAGCTGTAGTTACATTAATATCTATCTTTCACATCTCAAGTTTTCAATAAGTATCATAAAAAAAATGAAAACAAAATCCATGTGCTAGTTCAGCTTAATGTCAAAGTTTAGATACTTATATTAAAAAAAGATGAGAGGAAATTTTTGTGAAAAGATTCAGAGTGCACTCTGACAATATCAAAACTTTTACTTACAGCTTAACTGTAAATAGTATGAAAAAAAAGTAAAATTCTGAATTGTTATGTGATGTTAACACAGCATCACAATTGAAATAAGTGAAATCATGAAAAGTTGAAAAGGAGCTGTGAAGAACACACTACTAGACTAGTACCAAAACAACGTCAAGGGCATGGACGTAAGATGTTATGACAACTGAATATCTGCCAGGTACAGGCAACAGTTGGCCGATATCAATTGCCTGATATTTCTAGCTGGTTCTCACATTTGGGAATTGCGGAAGAGGTTCATTTTTTTTTTATTTTCATTCTTTTACATGCCCGAGTCATTTTCAGTTGAGCAAATCAACTCAACGACTTATTCTCTGTAAGCCTAGCACTTATTTTATTGGACTCTTTTGCCAAGCTACTAAGTAACATTGACTTAAACACAGCAACATCAGTTGTCAAGTGATAGTTGAAAGAAAATACAAACATACACACATACGACAGGCTTCTTCCACCCACAAGGTTTTGGTCGAACTGAGGCTATAGTAAAAGACAACTGCCCAAGGTGTCACACAGTGAAAATGAATGCAGAACCATGTAGTTGGTAAGCAAGCTATTCACAGCACAATCACTCCTTTGTTTATTTAATGCTTAATTTTTATATTTCTCTGTATTTCTATCTGCATGCAGTTTTAAAAAAGTTTAATGCATTCTTCATTTGATCCATCGATCTACATCAGAATAAGGAAATCAACAGCAGAAGTTTGCAATAGACAACTAATTGAAAAACAGCTATTTATTCCAAAAGAGGAAAGTGTCATACTACATTATTTACTTGACAAACTTGAGGGCAGGAGATGAAATATCAAGCAATGCTTAAGATGTGGTAGCTAAGAGAGGTAACAATGAGAGGGCACTGATGATGTAATTTAATGATAGATTTAAAGTTGGAAGGGTGTAAACTAAAGAGTTTTTCTGAGCTATTGAGTTAATGATGTATGTGAATAAGAGGACCACACAGACACTTAGAAATATGAATGGGATCAAAATAATAGAGAACAGACTATTTCTAAGATCAGCAAAGAATATACATGAGAAAGTTTAAAACAATATATTTAATGAAGAATGGAAAAGGAGTATAGTTAACAGAAGTTGTGGGAGATTAAAAAGCAATGGAAGCTGGAAAGCTAATAAATGACCGTGCTTTTGTAAGTTGATAGTGAAAAAAGACTATATTGCAGTGGGTTAGGAGTTCTGTACAAGGAGAAAGACAATCTTTTGGAATGTGGATTGTGAAAAGTGATTAAATTATTTGAGAATAATGAAGGTATTGGAACATGTATGAAGAGGATTAAAAAGAAAAGAACAATTCATGAAATGCAGTTTAGATTTATACAAAGAGGAGGAACAACTGGTGCAATTATTATTTCAAAAGCAATTTCAAGACAAGTGAATAGACATTAGAAGAAAAGTTGTTTCTTAGGTTTGTTGAGCTGGAGAAAGTTTTCCATAAAGTTCTCTATAAATGAGAATATGACATTGAAAATTAGGAATGATGGCATAGTTGGTTATGGTGGTGGTGTCAGTGTATGAAAGATTGCAGTCATTATGACAAAGGCTGAGAGCAGTAATGGGTGCGAAGAAAAGGTTGGAGCACATCAAGGGTCAGTATTAAAACTAATTACTTTTTGTTGATAGAGGTGGTACACTGGTATGATGCATAAAGGAGATTTTCTCAAAAGGGACTTAACATAGAAAGGACAAAGACAAGGATGTAATGGCCAGTCAGTTAGATCAACCCCAGTATGTAACTGATGCTTAATTTATCAACCCCAAAAGGAAGTAAAGCAAAATCGGCTTTGGCGGAATTTGAAATCAGAGTGTAATGACTGATGAAATACTGCTAAGCATTTTGCCACTCAAAGACAATAGGGATGGAAAGATGATAAATAGATAGAAGGCAGGAATGGAGCCAAAAGGAATGTGGGTGAATATTAATAGTTACATGAGGGTGTACAAATGATAAAACAAGAAGTAGAAAGAATAAAACATAGCCATGTGCAATAAGGGACGGCTGTTGGAGTAAAGCCTATGAAATGAGCAATATACACTGTGTGGTTTCATCAAAACTCTAGCAATTGGTGAAAGTTAATGTAGTAACTACACTGAAATGTAATGATGAGCCAGATCTTAGAAATAGCATTAGTTATGAAGACAAAGAATGGGGATACTCTTGAGAGGAAAATGTGGATCAGGCAGTGACCATGACTAAAGTGACATGTGCATAGAAACTTGGGAAACTGAGCTGTCTGATAATGAGGAAAGAGTGAGGTGTTGCTGAAAGTGAAAGCAAAAGGTATGTAACAAAATTTATAATTTATGGTAATGAGACATGGTTAATGAATGTAGAACAGGAGACAAGATTAAAGAATTACTATGCAAATGGTTTAGTGGGTGAACAGAAACGCAATACAGCAAATTAAAAAATATGGTCTTCAGCAAAACAGAAGACCAAACAATATTTCTGAATAAGCAATGCATAATAATGTTAAATGCTTATTGTAATAGCAGTATTCTTAAAATCAATTCTTTTAATTATAGATTCCTATTACCAACAGATATAACCTGAGATTACAAATTCTTAAATTTGAAATAAATACTTAATAAAGATATATGGAGAAATTTTACTTCTTTACATCAAAATATTAAGGAAAAAATATGTTGTATAATTACTTCAAGAAATATGGATGATGGGGGTTTTATTTAATTTTCAATACTTCCTTTGACATTAGTCAATATATTGCTCTCAATTTCAGACAATTTTAAACTGCCAGTCAGTTTTAATAGAGAAAAATTTATATTTTTATACAGTCAGTTATAGAGTCTAAATTAAACAAAATCTCAGTAATTCAAGGATCTGCAATTATTAATATCAATCTTGACAGTGATATATCTATGTTAATACAGATTGGAAGTGGAAAATTGAAAAGCAATATCATTATTAATTATTTTACAGTCTAACTTGTTAAAAACTTCTGAAGAACAATTTTCTGAATACAATCTAAAGATAAATTAATGATAATTCACAATCTCATTCATGCACAGCATGTTGAATAGGGTTTATTATACATAAATGTTGCAATAAAACATTTACCTGAATTTTAATAGAAAAACTTCCGAGTATTCTAAACATTGAATGAAATTGATTTTTGAGGTTATATATAAAGAGGCAGACTGATAGATAGACCAATAAGTGATAAACAGTAACATTAATTACAGAGAAATGCTACTGATTGATTAGATTCCATCATAAAATGTTGGGAAGAGACTATCATAAACATTAAGGTGACTATAACTGGAGAAATGTAATCGATATAAAAAATACAACCAATTAAAAATATCCTCCAAAATTCCTCGCGTTCATTTAAAAAGCAATTATGAATTAAATATAAAAGGATAAAAAGCTACAAGTAAAAAACCAATACCTAAATAATTTCACAAAGAGCCTTACACAAACACATAATACAAAAAAAAAACATATATAGTGACAGTAGGTCATATAGAAAGTGTTATTTAGCAACAGCTAATACAGTACAAAGGAAACTACCAGAATTGATAGTCTCAAGTTCCACCGTTAAAACGGGAGATTAAAAAATGCTGCATTTCAATAGGGAAAGTAGAATATTGCTAGAAAATAACAGAATTGTTAAATATGATATGCCTAAAGTGAGGCATAAAATTATAAAATGGATATAATGTAGATGAGTATAAGAATTGAATAACAGAGAGGCAATTGCAATAGTTTTCAACATATAAGTAAGTGCATGATATTTGCAGATAGTAATCAAATTCTTATGAGGTAGTGACTTTATATGGTATAGGTATACCACAACAAATCCGATATAGAATATTGGTGTGTACTGTGAAATTGAGAAAAGACTAATACATCTAGGAATACTATCTATGGTTTGAACATTATTCCCTGATTGGTATAAACAAAAATCAGTTGGAAATTTATTTTACGTAATACACCATAAATTATAATCATGTATCTTTAATACTATAGTTACCTCTTTTATATAGTTTAATGTTTGTTAATGCACATACATTTTCCCCCAGTTCACCTTGTTACAAGATTCCTCAATACATCTAAATAATAAAAAGCAGTATTTATTTTTTGTTTCCTAATGTATATGTATAACCAACGTGTAACTATAGAAGAAACTCCATTCTCATGGGTATCTACAATAAAAGCAACTTTATAAATGTCCTCTGAGAGACAAAAGCTTTCTACTACTGTTAGTAAATTACCAGACCCTACAAAAAAGAAAAAAAAACTTGCAAGTCACAATGCATATCCTAAATTGTGAGATGCACCCTCAGCCAAAGACACTATGTACCAAAGTTTAAAGCTATATCAACACAGAAGCTTCAGATGCACATTTAAAACTCAACCACAACAACTTCAACCAGCACCCTATAACTTTCTTATTTACATTCATGCATATCATTTTTTCACACTAAAAAAAAAGAGAAACAATTTTCATAATTGTATACTAAAACAGAATGGAAAATGTATCACATCAATAAAAAGCATCCATGAGATATCAACCTACTTTTATATTGTTATAAACTGTTCAATAGATATCAGCCTATTTAAATAATGGCATACAATATGCGAACTGCAAAATACTAGCTGACAAAGTGGAGTGAATGATACAGACATTAACCCTGCAAGTCCTCGCACAAGAGTCTGCATAGTTAACAGAATAAAAACATCAATACAGCATAAGCCAGATACCTGCTCCACTTCAGACGTCTTCTCACAATAATGTAAAGTGTTTGGTGATTGAGAGGTAACTACTCATAAAAAAGAAAAACACACCAAAAACATGACATACACGGCAAAGATGCTGGATTTTCACAAATGTTTGGCGTTTGTGTCAAATTATGATAGAGCACAATGAATGTTGAGATGCTGAGGCCCATTGTAATCATACCAGTATGGTAGAAATAAGTAAAAAAAAAATGTTAATAATTATGATAAAGATTATGGTCACAGACAGACATGACTAAATCATACAAAACATAATGCACACCTCAATGGAATTTATTCCATGTGCATCTGAACCATTAAAACCAATTTTTACGTTTTTTTTTTTTAAGGAGCTGAGAGGAAGGGCAAATGGGAATAGCCTTCATAACCATTCCATTCCACATTGCCAGAGAACAGTAAAATTGAGAATTGTGAATGTACTTCTAAGCCTTAAGTTAGTATCTCGAATTCCCTCCCTATTCATGTTTCCCAGAAAAGCACTGACATTCTAGAAATGAAAATCTAGCAAGGGGGATAAGAAGAAAGCTTATATAATTTCCTTTGCTTAGTGATAAAAATATTGATAGAGTTAACAGTAAAAATCACAAGAGTAATGAAATAAACAAATTAAAACATATCCTTGTAAACATCAGTCTGGGCAATTCATGCGCTAAATTTAATAAAAATCTTTTGCAGAGTGAACAATGAAGATTTTGTGACAAACTAATTCATTCAAAAAGAGAGCAATACCTGAATATAAGTAACGTAATCCTAACGATGAGGTACAGGGAGCGTTATGGTCATAATAGAATGGCAAGAAGAAACAAAGAACAACTGTTGGAGAGAGGTTAGAGCATATCTTTTTGAGACTTCACACCAGTCAGATGGGTGGCTTTTTTCAGGTTGCAATTTAGGATGCCTCACACTGTCTAAGATGCAAAGAACAGTAAATTCATTGTGGGTCTCACAATTTTTTATAGGGAATGAAGTATTTTGAGGATCTGAAGAGAAAGGGCATTTCTTGGAACACAGTTCAAACTATATATATATTTGCTACAAGAGGTCTTTGGTGATAGTGAGGCCCATTAACTAGGGTCAATGTTCTCTAGGTGAGTGCTTTTCATGTCTAAGATGATATTTTTCTAGCTATGAATATTGTTTTGTTCTTGAAAATGATAAAATTGGCAAATTGATATAAGCAGATGCCTTTGAGGGTTCTTATTGATGGAGTCAGTATGGGTTTGGTAAATGGTGACTAGGTTAAAGATACGTAGTTGGGGAATATTATTGATGAAAGAAGGATGGTGTTATTTGTGAAAAAGTAGATGTTGCCAGACATGGTGCATGTTAGTTAATAAGAAGCGAGCTAGTAAGAGGGAAGACTGAAGTCTCAGGATATACTAAAGTTCATAGGATAAGGGACAGGAAAACCAACATGTGTGGCAATAATGCAATCTGATAGAAAGTAACTTACTAATTGAAGCTTGCTACAAGCAAGCAAATTCAAAAGAAAAATCATGTCAGTCAGAGTGAAAAGTTTTGCTGAGGGTGATGACATTGATTTTACCAAATCTCTCCAGCTCAAGTGAACACTGGTGGATGACTGATAAAAGCAGGTCATCAATGGAAATGAGGTGGTTATCAGTCAGTTAAGAGTGAGATTCAAGATGTTGGTGGATGTTGTAAATGGTTGTTTCTATTATAATAAGAATTAAAATGATGATTATATACACTAAACAAACTATTTCCTCCATACTAGCAGGATGAATACATACCAACAATTAAACAGAATCTTAGTTTGGAATGCTCTCCTCTAAAAGTTCAAAATAATGCAACAAGAATATATAACTGTTGTGGAAGATAAATGGACTGTTCCATCACTATAAATA
>JACXVO010046248.1:115954-127155 GCA_015501135.1 Hapalochlaena maculosa
ATCTCTTCAGTGATAGGTCTTTCCAGTTCCAATTCGTTTGAATTTATAAATAAATTCAAAGTATATACAGCTTAGATCA
Source organism: Hapalochlaena maculosa (assembly GCA_015501135.1). Classification (NCBI taxonomy): domain Eukaryota; kingdom Metazoa; phylum Mollusca; class Cephalopoda; order Octopoda; family Octopodidae; genus Hapalochlaena; species Hapalochlaena maculosa. The sequence goes on from JACXVO010046248.1 coordinate 116,034, forward strand.
TAACCCCTTCTATAAAATTTAGAATTTATATATAATTTATAAATACTTAATGTTAGGAAAGTACATTCTTGAGTTTATTTTAGTTTTAAAATTGTAATGTTGTTAATTAAGAAATATCTTGCTCACCAAATATGGTGCCAACCTATTGAGGCCTACCATCAAATAGTTATGGTTTCACTTCAGAATAACTACTCTCCTAAATATGTAGCATTTACCATAGCTTATATAAATTCCTTTGCTTAGTGATAAGGAAAAATATTGGAGTTAACAGTAAAAAGCACAATAGTAATGAAATAGACGAATTAAGAAATATCCTTACAAACATCAACATCAGTCTTGAGAATTCATGCGTTAAATTCAAAAATCTTTTGTAGAGTGAACAATAAATAGAGTTTTGTTGTGAAATAACTCATTCAAAAAGAGAGAATATATTTTGTTCCACAATACACTGAGAAATTATTTATTAGTCCAATAATTCAGCACATGAATATGAAACTGTTGCAAACAATGCATTTAAGACATTTATAGGATATGAACAGTACTAATGAAAGTCTAATATAAAGAAAGTGGTATAAATAATCTAAAAAGAAAGAGTTGGAGATGCCTGAATAATTTATTGCAAGACTTTTGAAACTTCTCTATGCTGTTTTTCTTCTCTTTTTTTTTCTTCTCCTATCACCCCTCCACATATAAATATTGCAAAATCACATCAACATCAATATACTATAAAACTATATACAATCTTGAAATTAACTTAAATATCACCTCAAATCGAAGCCATTTCAATAGACTAATGTAAAAATATAAAATCTCAACTTACACAATTTATATAAGGTTTAAGATTTTTCTTTCTTTATCATGAGCAGTTTCCTCACGTCTAGTACTAGCAACAATATATAAAAAAATAATAAAGTATAGCAGGGAGAAATTGAAGGAGAGTCTAGAGAAGAGAGGTATATAAAGGAAATTAGATGAGTATGTGAAAAGAGACAAGAGATGAGAACTAAAAACCAATCAGAAACTTGGCAGACTAAACCTAACCTATTCCTAATGTTACATTGCAACATAGGCTGTTTCAAGAATTCTCTTGAGTAATAGGGCTGCAGTTAAGTAAATTATAAAGATATTTTAATCTAATTTTGTTAAAGACAAGTATATTGAACTTATCTACACTGAGCATATGCAATCATATTGTCAACAATATATTTACAATCTATTTATCTTCTCTTATTTGACACTAACAAGACTTGTGAGTGTGAGTATTTCTTAAATACTTACAGTCATTACAATCTGCACGCAGAACTTCTAAACTAAATTTATAACACTAAACCCAATTTCATTATAAAGTTTAACACAAGGCCTTAAATAGGCAATAGCTCAGTTTAAAAAACAGACAGGATAAGAATTATTTTCATAATATAAAATCAAAAGAGTACCTATATTCTAAATTTAACACCATATTAAATGCAAAAATGTTTCTTGTATTCAAATCTCTAGATTTATGACAAATGTAAAATATGAAACTATATAAATCCTTAAGAACATAAAACAGAGAATAGTTTTGTAATCTGATCAAATAAATATCTGGAAATGTAGATGTATTGAGAGGAAAATATATGCCAACTATGTGCTGAGATTTCTAGTACAGCCAAATAACCAAGGACTCTTGAAGCAACTTAATTCATCCTTTGTTCTCTGTGCATAAGGGTTCTGAATGCTATAAATATGTTGGCATGTTTATATCTCCCTACCCTAATTCCATTATCACGAAAGCCTAATATTGTTCTTCTAAAGTTTCAACCAATATTATTGCTGGTTTTCTTTTGATATCCATACCCACTAAATGTAAGGTTCTACCTGGTAAGAAGCTGAGTACATTCTTTAGTTTATTTTCCTTGAAGATAAAACAAAATTGTGAATGCATGAGAATACATCAAATCTAATATAGAATATAATAGAAACTGGTGGTTTTATAGAAATTATATAAAATAGCTTGGGAAGTAACACTTTACAATTGTGACTAATATTGAAGTTATAATCAAAGAAAATTACAATTTGAATCATAAGTACAAAAAAGCTTGCTTAAAAATTGAGAACATGATTTGAAAATATAGTGATCAAAAAAATTCACAATATAAATAATAAAAATGAGGATTTGATTATAAAGCAATCAGCCATGACTAGAAATGTAATATGTCAATCACACCCAACATATTAGTTATGCAAAAGCAATCAAATACCTGACATGTTTAGAGGGTGTTCAAAACTGACAATATATGAAGTTGATTAAACTCATTATTTTATATATGAAATGTCCTTTTCATATTGCTTAATAGCAAAAAATGGAAATAATGCTAACTGCATTTTAATTTTTAAAAAGAGTAAAAAGAATATTTCTTCACAATTAGTGTAAATTGTCTCACCAGATGCATAATATTTTTATCATTTTGATTATTCCTTTATCGATTCATTTATTTATTCTAACAATTATTGTGTATTGTATATATATATATGTGAATGTATTTAAAATGACAAAACTTTCATACAATCTGTAAAAGATTTTGAAAATTATTTTAAATTCCTATCATTTTGCTTATTTCATCCAATAGTTTTGACAAAAAGGTCTTGATAAGGACATATAGTTATCTAAAAGTAATTTGAATTGTTCCGGAATTGCTTCCATGTGACCATATTTTTAAACCCTATAGCTGTACAAGTGAAATGCTAACTTGACTTCCTCATTGCAAATCCATTTTAAGGATGCTGCCAGTCATCCCTGTCCTCCATACATCTTGCTAATTACCAGCAGTTTCTGCTTCTACATCTTCCTTTAATATACTCCTGAATGTTGTGTGTGTGTGTGTGTGGGGGGCATTTCCCTTTTACACAGATGAGCCAAGTCTCATAACCTCAGTTGAATGGATGGAAGCACCTGATTTCTATCAGTGACATGGCCAGCCTCATTACTCTCACTGCTATTTCTCATTCAGACCTGATAACACTCCTATAAAGATAACTGTTGCAGATGGGTCTTTTCTATTTGCAGCATTCTGGCATATGGTAGGCGGTATTCTGCAGAGTAGGCATCAGGTTCCGATATTCACAACCATCTAGTAGAATAATTTCTACAATGACACAGAAGCTGATCTCGATATACAACCATTCAAGACAGCTATGTAACATATGCAAATCTTTCTCTTACTTTCTCTTAAGACTGTTAAAAACCAAAAGTCTTAAACTGACATTGTATTCCACTGAGCAATTTTATCCATCACTGATGAACCAACAAGAGAGCCTCTGTGCAGTCAAATTACTTGAAATTGCATCTAGGTATTTTTCCCAAATAATATTTTAGTATCTTAAATACACATTTAACAGTATAGTCCTAAATATACAGTGAAGCAGGATGGTCATGCTTTTTTTTATTATGGGTTTCTCTATAATGGCTGACATGAAGCAGAATTCTAAATCAATCCATTACAGAGTCAATAGCTTGCACATTTGTCTTTTTTTTTTATAATTTTATAAAGAACCATGTATGTATATATATAGTATTTTCTTCAAGCTGAAAAGATTTCACTTCCACACACGCAATCATCAGTGTGTTGTAAGTATGTATGCAATTCTCTCTACCTTATTATTGGACCTCTGTGTTTTTGTGTAATATATTTACTAGTCATGCACATGATGTGAACCGAAGTTCCCTAAGAACATAAAAAAAGTAGAAAAAGAAAACTCTGGGGATTTGCATTATTTAGTGTGATAATGATCATGTAAAATATTGTTCACATTGTATACATTAATCATAGAGAATAATTAACAAAAACCGTTGAAACAACTCAATTCAACATATAATAGAATGTTTATTGGAAAATATTGTAGGCAATATTAAACAAATTAAAGCATGTAATATTCCCCACCCCCTTTACAGCTAAGTGTGGGTAATGCTACATAGTAAGAAATTTACTTCTGAACCACATGGTTCAAGGTTCACACATATATAAGGAGTCACACATATATATACACACAACCCCTGTGCACACACACACAAACACGCATAAACCCTTCACCTACCCTTTCCTTCTTGAGCAAGTAAACACATCAACACACATATGTATGCAGGTATGTTCTCAGAGACGTGCAGAGCAGATCTGGAGCAAGAAGGGAAGTCACTAAGACACTGAAAGAATTGTGTACAGCAACAAGAGAACTTAGAGTAAAAAACAACAGACCAGTTTTTTTAAAGAAACACATTAAACAAATGATTGATCAGCCAGTTGGTTAGATATTTAACCAATTGAACAATAATGTAAAGTAAAATTGAACCAGTCAATGTTATTATTGGTATCATCACTCTCTCTCAAGACAACTATAAATGAATGGAGAAAAGCTGAACATTTTCCACCTACTTTTCATAAATAGGAAATATTAGAAATTACTTCCAAGAGGGTTACTTTTGCCATTCAATGCAAATTTGAAGAAGTAAAATAGAATTGATAGTGTCTGAAGTTAGAGCATATTAATAAACATGTATTTGGAAAAAAATAAATTCAATCGCCTGGTAGAAAAAAATCACATCCTTCAAAGATATTTTATCAACACTGTAAATAAGAGATATCCAAAGAAGTAATGCATAGAAAATTAATAAAACTGTAAAATTTGCACCCAGAATCTAAAACAAAATTAGGGCATAAAAAGTATTTTAAATTTTGCTTCAGAAAACCAAAACAATTTACAATTTTCCCATGTATTTAATTCTTAAGATTTTATATAGCTTTTGTATTTTATTTCTCAGAAGAAATGAAGCAGGGAAAACCAAAATGAAAAAAATCCGATAAAGTATACTTCAATGGCAACTAACAATCTAGCTATCGTGAGTATAAGTTTTACGTTAACATGGAAAGTTGCTTCATATCAAAATCCAATTGAAAGACTTGGAACAAAAACATGAAATATCAATTTGTTTCAGTTCTCTACATACAGTTGGGGAAAAAAAGCATGAACATAAACTAGTACATGTTTTTTTTGGTCTTTTTATTGGTTTCATCACGTAAAACATTCACAAGTATTTTAATGCTTCATCTGAAACAAAGATGCTAAACATATTGACTACTTACAGCTTCTGGTAGGCAACAATGTCAAGTGCTTTACTCAAAATAGAAATATATTTAGAGAATCCTAACATTTTATCTAAGCTGAATGTTAATTTACTGAGTTGAATTGAATTAACATTGTAGTAACTCAACAAGACACTGCCATTGTAAAGAAAAAAATTATTGCACCTCACTCAAGCAATAAGCAATTTGACAACTCACTGAGGATTTCCTCAGACTAGCAAAAACCTCCAAACAAGCAGGAAGGAAACGACTAGTAATATCCTTCACTGAAAACTTACAGTGTACATATAGGTATCAGCAGACCAAGAAAGGTACATACTTGAATTGTGGAAAACCCAAACTATCAGGTTAGACTGCAATGGAAGATGAAAGATCAGCCGTGGAAGAGTTGCATTGGTTTGGATAAGTAACCTGACAAGATAGATATAGTACTTCACATACATTGCATTCCCTCCTCAATACCACAAAATACTTAACCTACCCTTCTACCAACAATTACTAACTGCCTACAAGGCTCAGAAAATACAATAAAGTAGTTATCTGAAAATTAAGTATGATGTTACAGCTACACATTAAGACATCAGAGCCAACAGGCCACTAAATTGAATAGTGTGAGATAGCTCAAACATAATTAATCTGCTGGCCCAGATATGTAGTCTCCTCTCTCTGAGCAAGATGCCCTTTGGTACACTCTTTAATCATTATTCATACTGAAATTCTTTTGACCTCTGCACTAACCATTAAACTCAGCTCTTCTCTCCCAGAACATCACAGAATTTCCTTCCTACTTATGTTTTTTTCCTGCAGCTATGAACTTGGAACAATTCACATAGCATTCACGTACAATCATTGGAGGGCCATTGAAGATCATGTGAAGAACTTGTTCTTCCAGAAATGCTAAATAAGTGAAATTTACACAACAATGCAAATGAAACAGAATTTAACAAATATTTTACAATCAAAAACAAGTTATTTTATAAATTCTTCTAAAAATTATAAGGGAGAAATTAAGAATTTTTTTCTTTGCTTTTGTTTTTTTTGCATTCTTTTTTCTCTACAGGTAAAGATGACGTAATTAAGTGCTATCCTGAAATGATACTTTTATATACATAAATTATACTATCTGTAAATTTAGAAGAATTCATAAACCGCTAACAAATAGAAGAGTAAGTAATTATTTTACATCATAGTTATTAAATATTCAATAAATCATTAAATAACAGATTCTAAAAGAAAGAAGCAATTTGAAATCTGTGAAACAGACAGATTTTGTGAATCAGATAATAGCTTATTAATGAGTTATTCTGAAAATCCTCTTTTTATTACATATATAATTTTCCAAACAGTAATATTTTAGTAAACTAACTCTTAAAATATAAGATATTATTCACTTTTTATTTCCATGCTGTAATTTTTATATGGAAGAAATGCAATTTAACTTTGCACATAAATAACTGAAACAAATCCTTGAATGACTAGATCATGCTAATAGTAACTACACAAAATTTGTGAAAGATTTTCTGGATGAAAAAAAAAATCTAAGTTAAGTAAAATGAGAGTACATGATCAGTAACAAAAGGGATGAAATTCTGATACATGTTGGCACCTTTATCACCTCTAAATGGAAGAGTTACAATACATATATGCCTTAGGTCATTAATGCAAAAAGCAGTTCATAAGTTAAATAGATTAAACCTATATGTTGAATATATCTATTAAAATGTAAAGTGCACCACACTTTCTTTTATAATTAGTGAGAGACTTTTATTGTAGACATGTTGATCATTATGTAAATGGAACTCAAGAAATGGAGATTGTACAGGCTTGTCATGAAAAGAAAAATTCACTAACATGTGACAAAAAAAAAAACTCGTTTCAGAGATCACTTAGCAATTTTCTATCTACATACATATTTTGTTAATGAAATCAGATGTCATTACAGACCAATATATGTGTTTACTGTTTCAACAAAACTGTCACAATTTTTCAAGGCATTCATAGAGTATATTTTTAACAAGCTCCTCATTACTTCTCCAGCCATTCCCAGCAAAATAAACTCTTCATTCTTCAATAGTGTCTGACATTTAAGGGAGCTTATTGCATAATCTTTCTTTGGTAAGCTATTCTTTCCAGAACAAATTCAGAATGGCAAGAAGCATCTGCATGAAGAGGTTATCTGCTATGCTTTCAAGCCTTTTGGTTAGTGGAAAATTTAGTTGGAAAAATCATAAAGTAATTCCTTCACTCCTGATAAGCAGTTGGTTTACAAATTCATTGAAAGCATAAAATTTTCATGTGTTGAGACTTAAGTGCTTGCTAAGTTTAGCAGATACATAGCTTCAAATCTGCTTCTGTAGTTGTCAAAGCTATTTATAGTGTATACTCAGAGTTGCATTAGCCCGTCATTTGTATTCCATTGTAAGCATTAGCCATGTAAATATACCAATAGAACACTGAAAAGCTATTTTCACAGTAAGTTAATCTTGAAATTTAAAGCAACTCTATAAAGATTTCAATTACATTTTCTATACTTGGAATCATGCATGTGTGTGTCCATACTAATATGCTAATATCGAATTCAATAGTGACCAAAAGGTAACTTAGCCATTTACTAACTATGGTTTAGCAGGTATGTATCTCAATGGATCAGGTAAAAGCTTTGAAAAGAGATTTAGTCAGGTTATACACATAATGCCTAGTTAGAAGAAGAATAGCAATTTTTTTTCAAAGTTTCAAAGCTAATAGAAAGGTCAATGGGGGAAAAAAAAAGAAGAAAAAAAACAGAACTTAACAGTATCTAAGAGTTTTACATTAGTACAGCTAGTTATTATCAGGCTAAACTTTGGATAAGATTTGATTGCTTGCTAGAATGGACCCCATTAAATCAACTAGGGAGGGTAAGGTATTGTTGTTAGAGTGATAGGCTATTTACAATCCCAATAAGTACGGTTTATTACAGGATTCTGAATAGTTTTCATCTACAACACTATGATGGAAGACAAGCCCAAAGGTTTGTACAAACTATGCTTGTGGAGAAAACTTCCACTTCACAGAGCCAGGCATGTACCAAGGGGACAATTTGTTAAGAGAACATGGAATTTGAACGCCAATAATGCATCTTATATTTTTAGACTGTAGATTTTTATCCTTTGTGAAGTCATTTTACAATACAAGATGCATCACGAGCAAATTGAGAGACATGACAAAGATATCAATAGATAAGAATCCAGTGCTTTCAATGTTTACACTATGTATTCATTTAGTTTGAAAATTTAAAGCATTAATTTGTGAACAATCGTGAATTACAGGTTGTATTTCATTCAACACATATTCATTAAACTTTTCAAATCAACTTGAGATAAAGGGCACAGTATTAAATTTAGATAAGGAACAACTGGGTTTGTGCATGATGAATTGCTAAGTATAAATAAACCCAATAATAGCTGCTTTCATTTGCTTTGACTAAATATAAAGAACCATTGGTTTTATTACCATATGCAGTTAGAATATCTGAGAGAATATAAAAAGCACTGAGTCATATAATTGAGAAGTTAAGCAGTAAAGATGCATTATATGTGTCAATGAAAATAGCTGCTGGATTATTCCATAGATTTTCTCTTTTTTTAAATTGCTTCGTCCAGAGATTTCTAAAGTGGTTGATAATAACCCATGGTTGGGTCCATCAGTATTTCAGGGGTCGATAAATGCACGTCTAATTATTTATTATCTTTTACATGCCTGGGGAGAGGGTCAATGAAGTCAAGAATTATATGAAGGGGCCGATGGTCTCAAAAGTTTGGGGATCCTGACTTAGTCAGAAGAAGAGTAGAACCACAACAGCAATGAGTTTTCAGGCCCTCTCTAATTGGTATGTAAAGGAGGTAAGTTACCTTAAGGTTAGAGACATGGGCAGAATATTTGCGGCAGATAGCATGTGAAGGGCACCAATAACCAAATGGCAATAGATTAAGTCTATTACTTAAGAATAGGAACAGGAGTAGCTGTGTGTTAAGTAGTTTGTTTAGCAACCACATGGTCTTGGGTTCAGTCCCATTGCATGGCATCTCAAGCAAATCAAATCCTTATGAGTGAATTTGGTAGATGGAAACTGAAGGAAGCCCGTTGTAAATATGTTTTTGTCCTACACCATTGCTTGACATTGTTCGAACAAAAACAGTGCTCCACCATGGCTGCAGTCATATGACTGAAACTCATAACAGAATAAAAGAATATGAACAGACCTAATAGTAATCTTCCACAATTTTTATATTTACTTGAAAAAATATTGTGATAGAATTTATTTTCCCAAGTTACAGCCAATTGGAAATGACACTGAAACCACATGGTTACAAAGTTTGATTTGCAACTGCAGAGCCATAACTTAATAACATGTGTACAGAGATCTAGCAAGAGTATAGTTAATAAAAGAAGTTTATGAAATCATAACTTCTGCTGGAATTTTGTAAAAATTCCCTTGTTACCTTACAAACTAATAAGGTAACTACAAGAAATATTGTGATGTATGGTAGTGAAACAGGGGTAAAAATGAATAACTACACATATTCCTGTAGTATGCAAGAGTGTTAACTGAAAAGGAAATGTAATGACATCTATATGTGGGGAAAGGAAAAAATGTAGAATGAAAATGTACTTCAAGTTACTAGTAGAAAGTATATAATATGAAAGCAGAGCATCAAATACTGGAAGCTGATTGATTACATTGGGGTTGAAAATATTGGACCTATATATACATTAAGCATTCAAATAACTAAAGATAACTTCTTCCATCAACCATGGAAGTATAAAATGGTCATAAAGTATGGTGTACAGTGATGATGATACAAAAATAACTAAAAAAAACATTTCATAAATATATTGATTCTAAAATGTAGAATAAATATATATATATAGGTGTAGTAGTGGTTGTGTGGTAAGTAGCTTGCTTACCAACCACATGGTTCTGGGTTCAATCTCAATGCATAGCACCTTGGGCAAGTGTCATCTGCTATGGCATTGGGCTGACCAAAGCCTTGTGAATGAAAACTGAGAAACCAGTTGTATACACACACATACGGTTCAGCAAAAACAAAACTGACAGAATATGTACTAGGCATACAAAAAATAATGCCTGGGATCAATTAGCTCAACTAAAGGTAGTGTTCCAGCATGGCCACATTCAAATGACTGAAACAAATAAAAAGAATATTTACCAGTTAAATTTCTAAGATTTAACTAATTGGTAATATAGAGTTTCCTCCCTTGTTGAGTTGAAGGCTTGCCGATTCTAACCACTTGAAGAATCCCAAGGGTAGAGCAAGGAAATGCTCTGAAGAGGATACCACTTGTAACTACTACAGAGTCAGTAATAATCTATTAGAGTTTCAACACGTGATACTGCATGTTGCATTGCTCGTATGCCATAGAAAACGGTCTTGAAACCACAATCTGTAGGTTAGTCCCTAGCCAGCTGAGAACCCCGACAACCAAATTCATATTTTGATCATCCGGTTGATGTTTAAAACAAAAAGAAATATTAAAATACTTGGATGCAAGAAGCAACTAATTAAGAATCTCGACTTGAAGAGCTGCATATATTTTACAAAGTGCTTTTATGTTATCCCACAAAGTCCACATGAAAATTAATAAAAGGGGAGCCATGGGATATAAAAACATCACAGTGAAAAGGAGGCACATATTTCATTCACACTAGTTTACCTTCAACTTCTTCATTGGCTTTGCATTTCAGTAGACAAAACAGTGTTTAAAAACATTAATGATTGAAAATGAAAAGTAAGACTTTGGCTGCGGCATGTTATATTAATATACATTTAATTCAAATTTGGTTTTATTTCCCTTCTTTTAAATAATTCTGAAAAGAGAAACTACATGAGAAAAAAAATAGAACTTTAGTTTAAAAAGCCAGATTACTAACTAAACCCTTTGGCATTTTCTTCTTTGATTAATATTGATTAATACATGCTCATGTGCTAGTGCATATTCATCAA
>JACXVO010046403.1:1547475-1559211 GCA_015501135.1 Hapalochlaena maculosa
GTGTGTGTGTAAAGGAAATACAGATTAACAAGGAAAAAATATCAAAATGCATACTACAGCATTAAATCCCCAGATGAAACTTATTTTAAGCATTTGAGGTAGAAGCCATAATATTAGCTGCTGGGTAGGAAAAAATTAAACGTGGAATCTGCTGCATTCTAGCAAATCAACCGGCTTTAAATATGTTATGAAACAGTCAAAACGAGATGAAAAAAGAGACAAAAAGAAAAGCAGTATATAAGAGGAATTAATTAAACGTAGAATATTGCAAGTAAAATGAAAAACAAATAGCAATGTTTATCGTTAAATGCATTCTTGTAAAACAGTGATGCATGGAAAATATGAATGTATATTCGAACTAATATAACTCAGATCAGATAGAGATCAGATATACAAGACTTATAGATATGTATATTTGGTTAGCTATATGTCGTTGTTGATTGAATTCAATCTGATTGTAGGTTATTCCTTAATGTAAATATATTTCTTTACGTCTTATACAAAACACTGCTATGATGACAGTAAAGACAACCCTTTTTTCTTGAGTCGCATAGCTGCCACAGTTCTCTATTCCCAGGTCTCTATATTTACTGCTTTTGTTCTTTATTTCGTATGCTCACTTGACACTGCCACGTCAAGTCATTTAGCACTTTGTTTATCACTCCTAAATTTTATCACAGACAGTTTTCTGTCTTTAAACACATTAAATCCAAAGGCCCAGAAGTCTGTTGCTTTTCTTCCTTCCGTTATTACATTTGCTAGTATATGTTTATAACAATCATCCGTAACCTCGTAGAAAATCCTCTGGTATCATGGGAAGTGATGGTTTGAAAATGCCTTATCGTGATATCCACGTGTATCCTCTCCGCGCGAGGCTGTCACAAACGCCTACAATGTGAGAAACACTTTCCACCATTTTCTTTCTCACATTTTTCTTCAACGATTCTTTGTACTCGTGTGCGATATATCCCTTGTCCCTGCGTTGATCCCAAAAATGATGATCAGGATTCCTCTGTCCTATTTTAGGCCACACTTGCAAAGCCATGAAACTTCCTACTCTTTTAATTTGATGGGTGACACTGACATTGTTATTCCACTCGGATTAGAGTATAATCTCTTTTGTTGGTTTTTCAAAACCGGAAAGGAGTGTTACTCTTAAATCCGTTTTAAGTAAACCCTTCTGCATTAGCAGTAAACTATAACAGGTCTTGTCTGTGGTTTACTAATTATTCTGCCATGTTTTTGCCACATCCGTCGCTCATTCGCCCATGTTCACGCTTACTTCCCTTCGTATAGAATTTATATACCTTTCCTTTGTCATAGTCTCCTGGGTAGTGTAACTGAGCTGTTTAATCCCCAATTGTGGTTATTCTAAGATTGTTGCCGTCTGGCTGATCAGAGCAACAAGTCATGTTTTGATTACACTAACAACATTCCTCAGAGTTACTTTGGAGTTGATGTAATCGACTAATCACCTCGATAAAGTTTCAGGATTTGTGCTTTTAATACTTTGGTTATTATTACTATTATTGTTATCGTTCTTTTCATCATCATCATCACAATCATTGTAATCACCGTTATAATCACCTTCATTAACACTATCACCATTATTATCAACATCATTATCACCATCCTGTTCCCCTTCCACATAACCACTATCAACGTCATCATCATCACAATCACTATCGACATCATTATTATTTTTATTATTATTATTTTTATTATTATTATTATTATTATTGTTATTATTATTATTATTAATGTTGTTGTTGTTATTGTTGTTGTTGTTGTTATTATTGTTATTATTGTTATTGTTGTTGTTGTTTTTTGTTGTTTTATAAGACGTTACGCTGGAATTTCTTGTCTTCCATGCGTAGTAGGCTTGCTATCTGCAGTCGACCGTAACATCATCTCCATACTTATTATTAGTATTACATATAACAGTTAGTCTTTGTTAAAACTAATGCATTGTATTGAAGTACAACTTTCTTAGAATTTGAACAATTATATTAAAAACTACAACACAATCATTAATAAATCCTCCACAAAATTGGAGATGAAATAAACCGGCGAATTTTACTTAAATGTTTATGGACAGGATACAGTAAATTTTATTTCTGAGTGATGAATATTCTTTCTTGATTAATAAGGCATTCTTGAGTGAATTATGCTATGATGACGAGGTACAATATGACTGAAAACTTATATTATTAATATTCATGTTTTAAAGAAATAGGATTTTATCTTCGCTAATATTTATGTATTTGAACGATTAAATCTTAATGTTTTTCAGTTTAATCTCCTATCCTTTCAACAAGATGTGCTTTATTTCACGTTGGTTAAAATGAAATAATTAATCAATTAATGTTTGCTTTGTATTCTTCAACAAAACGATAACGCACGCATGTACTCTACATGAGGTATCTGCATTTCTCTATGTTTTTTTTTATCGTTTATTACAATATCATAATCTATTTATGAAGTTTAAGAGTTGCTTACATTTTTGATACAACAAACTTGTTGCGATATCATCATACTATATCAGTACAGATGTAACCGATATTGCCTGCTTATACACTAAAGAAACTCGTAGCGGTTAAGGGTGATTAAATAGAGACAGTAGTTAAATTCCTTCATCTTTTAAATTTGGAGAATTCGAACATTTAACTAATTAATGATTTGTAAGCTAACACCGTAATCTTCGGAAATATATTTCAGTTGCTATACTTATTGAAGTTGTACTTCATTGTCTCAGACCACAAGTAACTATAGCGATTAGTTTGTAAGCATTAAATCAATTGTTAATAAAAACCGTATTTCTAATAACTTGTTAAGTGGAAGTGCAGCAAATTATGCTATTTAAGTGTTACTCTTCATTTCATCAGATTTTCTGAAAAGACAATACAGATATATTAAATAAATGTTCATTGGCACTTGCTAATTCAGACGGACAATGTATGCCAGATAAATGATTTCTAATGTCCGCAGCATGAATCATTTATAATAGACAATGAACATTTAATAAATGCTCTGCCATAGACGTCGAGTATATCTCCGTAATTGTTTATAGATATTAAGCATAGAATTTTAGTAAATGGCAAAGCGCTTTATTCAATTAGTATTAGTAAAAGTTATAACATTTTGAATGTTACGACAACTTGGTTTAATAATGTATTCTTTCAATATTTTCGATAAAGCCACTTCTGCCCTCTAGCTACAATAACATTGACGACAATTTGGCACTCAAAACAAGAGTGCTACATGCGTACACTTACAAGCTTAACGGTATATGTATTTCAACGAAAGCATATAAAATAGTACATTACCGAATTTTATTGGTCCTCTGTGATGATGTTGTAATAGCAATATAATTTAAGAAATTACCGTTGACTCGTAGGTGATTTCAAATTCCTATTTCAAATGTTTACTTCTTATAAAGTATATTTGTAAATTTTGTTAGAACCGGCTATGTTAGAAAGCAAAAAAAAACATTTCGTAATAAAATATGATGTATATTTCCAGAAATTATATTGCAATTATAATTAGAAACGTTTAACCCAGTGTATGTATCTGTAACAAGTTTATAAAGCACATAATATAAAAATCATAAAACAATACTAACGGTATTGTTTTCTTTTGACACTATAAAATTACTGTTTTTTAAAGAGCTATGCAATTAAATAGTCACCAAGGAATACTCTCTGTTTCTCACAAGTAATCGAACAGAGGTTATATGGTGTATGTCTTAAATAGCTGGGAAATACGGTTTCCTGGGATATCATGAGGAAATTTCACATTATGAAACATGAGACATTTTTGAGGCCTATCAACCTGGTTTCTTTTAATGCTTCTTAAACAATTGAGACAGAGGTATAAAAATTCATGAGACGGAAAATGCCTTTTCCACCAGGTAATATCAAAGTCAATCTATTGTCAGGAAATGTGATAGTTTCCGGTGTTTGGGATAAAAAGTCATTTTTTCCAATTGACTGTCTTCAAAAGTTCCAACTACCATTATAGCAATTACTAGGGCAAATTTCTGAAGCACTAGTTAAAGACAATCAAAGAAAACACATGAAAATATTTCAGTTTTAATAAACAATGTTTCAGCACAAACATCATTGGTTTGAGTGGTTATTGTACATGACTGGGGCTTTGAAATGATTCATAAACATCCCTATTCTCTCTACCACTGTCATATGTTCATCAATAGGACAAATTACTGGGACGGGAACTAATAATGATGTCACAGCAGATGTTGATGTTTTGGAAAAACTGGTTGAAATATTCTTCCAAAGTATAATGTAATGAATGTAACGTAATGAGGCCACAATCAGCAGCATGGAAAAATACACCTTGTTTGATATTATTGTACGACAGACATCTGAGTCATGATTCTTCTGACTTTCGTTTGCATATCTACACACACATGTATACATACATACAAGCACGTACATACTCACGCAATTATAGTCGATAAATATACAGAGAAAAACAATAGGGCAAGAGGAAATACGAGGAAGAAATATAATTTAGACGCTCCAGGAAGTAAAAATAGATTGTCTTACATTTAGAGAAAAGCTCGTCTTTGTAAACTGGTAAAGTCAAAGAAATAGGAACACAGAGTGAAAAGATTTGCCAACAATCCACACAAGGGATTGTTATATCAACATCAATAACTAAAAGAAAATTCTATTCATTGTGTTTTGAAACAAAAATGCAACAAGTATTAATGTGCTAACCTTACAAGTACTTCCCATTTTTGTGTTGGTGATACGAGACTTGGACGGTTAATCATAAACAGATAAAGTAATGCCTGTGCCGGCTTATTTTTTCCTGAATTTGTGTGTGGAAAGTGGGTACAGAAGATATGATTTTGGTGGAAGGCAGCTGAAGGGAAAGACGCCTGAAATTGACAGTAATCTTTGCTCACACCAATATTCATGGTGTTTCCCTGAGAATGTTAAGTGCTTCTGTAAATGTACCTTATATACCTATTATTTCATTAAAAGAATTATGCTGGATTATATTAGAAGTAACCGGTAAAGGTCTGACACATGGACGGTCCGAATTTGTACGGAACAAAGCCACGTACTGGTAATACAGCGATTTGCATTATATTTCTCTGCCATGCTGGAGACAGTGTTCGAAGATGTTGAAGAAGGAGTAAAGTCCTTGTACAGAAGTGATGTGGCTAGTTCAACAAAGATCTCTTCAAACCAAAAACTAAGATTTTGAAGCAAAGAATTCTAGATTTGCTTGTCACAGACGATTCTACGTTTGATGGAAATAACATGAATTATATATGAGGACGTGAAACGGATTTTAAACAAATTCCTCCTTTCATAGAATGTTTATATTATCATAAGCATCAAGAAACGTGATATTTTTCAATCGGTCCGTTCGTTACCATGCTCTATAAAAATATTTCGAATATCTCATACTTATAGTTTAAGATGGCGGTCGATGTATATAAGTCGGTGGTTTTGACAACGTCACTTTATTGTTTTGAGTCTAAGATCCTGAACAGAACGTACATTAAGCAGTTTGGCACTTTTCATACGTAATGTTTGCGCACTGCATCCAGCATAAAAATGATTGAGCATATTTATAACAATGAATTGCCTAGAAAGTGCATAATAGCGTGTATTGAAGCTATCCTTATGAAAATACGGTTTAAATAGTCAGGTATCTCTCGTGTATGTGTGATCTAAAAATTCCAAAGCAAATACCTTTTGGTCTATTTCCAATAGAAAATCAGTTAGAAGGCCAGTCTTACGCTTTAAAGACATATTGAAATAGAAATCTGAAACGATGCAACATTCAATGTTCCTAGGGGAAAAAAGCATAGAAAGCAGAACCTCGACTCGGACATACTTTTCCTTAGTTCAAGGATTTGCATAAGGTCCTTTCCAGCATTGGGAACAAATTTGTACAAATATTAAGGCACGTGGATTAAATACTGCTCCCTTAAATCGAAACCATATGTGACAATCTGGCTTTCTGGCAGGAAAAAAGTGCGTCGCTTTCGATCCACTCTAGAAAAGACATAGTGAATATTGCACAACACCAAATCAAAGAGTATCTTTAACTCGTTCCATTTGCCCAGAAAATTAATATTTTTCAATCATTCCGTTCGTTACCATGCTCTATAAAAATCTTTCGAATATCTCATACATATAGTTCAAGATAGTCGGTGGTTTTGATAACATCACTTTATTGTTTTGAATCTAAGGCATTAAGTGAAATATTTCTGCCCGTAGAACACGATATATTTAACTGTCTGTTTATCTTTTGCTCTTGGCAAGATAATCCGTCATATGTACACACAAACACACACACATACATACACACACGCACTCAAGCACATATATTCGATAAATACACAAAGAAAAGCACCAACAAGGATGTGAAAGATTAAAAAATACTATTAAACCGTTCCAGAAAGTAAAAGAAAGTTGTTGGAAGTTTCGGACAAAGATCTTCTTCGGAAACAGGTAACGTCCAATATAAAAAAGAACACAGGGTAAAAAGTTCGCTAACAGTCCACGTCAGGTCACATTCTGAACTCGTATATGTATATATATATATATATATATATATATATATATATATATATATATATATATATATATATATGTATGTGTGTGTGTATGTGTGTATGTGTCAGTGTGTGTGTGTTTGTGTGTGTGTGTCTATATGTGTTTTGTGCTTTTAATATATAGGAAAAGAGAAAGATTGGTGAATAAATAGATCGATGCATATACTTGTATGGTTGTGTTGGTTTCAACACAGTTTCTTGAGTGAGAAATGCTTATAAATATTTATGCCCTATTAATTTACTGTATATTTCGAAAACGTTTGAGCAAACTTATCATTACTGATTCTATAAATAACAGCCTAACATTCCTGAAATGTACTGTAATAAAGATTAATCATCCTCATGAAAAAAAATGAACTAAGAGCCAACAAAAAAAGCATAATGCCAAACTGCAGATGTAATATTGAGTAAAAATATAAATTATATCGCTGTAGAAGCATTTGGTGAAATAGCCGTAGTAACAGTAGACAGGATATCAAAATCACTATATATTCCATCAAAATAATTCCCAGAACATGAGAAATATGGATAACAAAATACCATTACAGTAACAAGAACACAATCACAAGAATAACAACGAATATTCAGAAGAACATTAATGAAATATCCTGAAAGAGATAAACAAGAAATTGCACAAGAGAAAAAAAATATTAACAAGGCGGAAAACGTGAAAGACTGCATGTAAGTAGTTCATACTTCTCGGGAACTCAATCTCAATAATTTGGTTGTTTAGAAATGTTAACATAAATAATTTCAAAACAAAATAAATAATAATAATAAATACTATATGATGAAGAATATATTCAATTTCACTTAAGTGATTTCTGAAGCGATTGCTTATAAGTGGCTTTTGTTATGTAGAAAAAAAAATGATGTAATATTAAGAAGAATATTAAAGTTAAAATAAGTATACGTATAATAACTATATGAATAAATGACATGAAGAGAAAAGGGGCAATCGGTCCAACAACAACTGCAGCATTAATATTAATGATACATTCCTGTTGTGTGTTCGATATGTACTAAGTTTCAAATGTGATTGAATCGTATTATTATTTCCATTATTCCCATATACAATATGCATCTAACTTTTTTTTTAAGTTTATGTATAAGCCAAGTATATATTTAGATAGCTAGTCTATAATCTACTTTATTTTTCCATGGCACTGACTTCATGGCTATATCATTTATATTTGAGAATTCCAGTTGAAATATTGCTTTGGGGAAGAATTTGTAAGGTGAAAAACGGAGAAATAATATTCTACACTTGTGTATAGTTGCATTTTTTATCACAGCGTTTATGAAGCATGTATTCAAGTATATTATCGGTAACGTAACAGTTATCACGAGCAACTTTAGATGTGACGATTGATACGTAAATATATGATCGAAATTAAATCCTAAATGTCTGTATGTTTTAGTCTCGCAAAATGCTGCCCTAGAAGTTACATCTCCTGCACGCTTGAGAAATGTGCAGGAGAAAAAATGATATTGTCCAATTTATTATGCTGCTTTTGATTTTTATTTATCATGCACGTTTGTCGATGAAAAAATATAGATATACCAATATTAATCATGATAGAACTGAAAGAAATTCTAAATTGAATTTAAGTACATAGAAACATGTTATAGAACGCCTGAAAACGTGTACGTTATGTATTGAAAATAACGTATATGATATATTTGATTAAACGTATAATATCCATAAGGGCAACATGATTCGCTTGTGATTAATTACCATTGGTTTCAAGAATAGAATAAAGACAGACTAGGTACTTCTCCGCTTCGATGAGATCATTAATTATTTATATACCTATCTTGATATATGGTATTCGTAATATAGAAAGTTATATTCATGACAAAACTGGTAGTCACCACAAATAAACTTCTTAACACAGTTTATATCAATAAATATTTTTTGATTAGTAAGACGTAGATATATTATATCAAAACAATCCAGGAATTCAAAAAGAGAAAAATATGATCAGTAATATATTGTAAGTTAGTGTCAGCAGTGTAATCGATTCTTAAACTTATGAATGTCTCAGAGTTTTATATATTATAACAGTATTCTTTGAGAAATTTTACACTAACTATTACATCACTAAATTGATTGAACGATATAATGAATGTAACATAATTAGCTATCGTTCTATTAAAAAAAAATGAATATATCATGTTGGTAAAATCCTTAGCACGCCGAGCGAAATTCGTAACGGAATTCCATCAGTTATTAATTCAAAGGTTGAATCAAAATAATTACTTTTCTATTATTTACATTATTTAAGCTTGTTTGATATTTGTCCTCCACTTGTTTGTTGCAAACAACGTTTTGGCCGATATACTTTCCAGCCGTCATGTTAACAACAAACAAGATGATAAAAATTATCGTCAAGTGTAGATAATTCCGCATCTATTAATATTGAACTGAATTTATTTTCTAATAATAGAAAACTCCAAAGAAAAATTATTTATAACGCTATATCAAAGAATTAAAAAAAAATCTCATTCTAACTTCCGAGGGTATTATTTCCATTAAACTATATTTTGTATTTCAAATACGAAACATTAATTTTTCTAAATACTCTAACGAAAATCATAATTGATAATTGACATAGTAAATAACTTTACCAAATTCAACCCAGGTCAAATTTACCTTCCATCTCTCCACGTATGTAGCATTTGAGAACTGGCGTCGATGTAATCGGACTTTCCCTTCCATGTCGCCTAGAGCCTAAATTTCTTATAGAAATGACTATTAAGTTCAGCTATGATATTTAATAATTATAGAATCATAAGTTGATCATAGAATTATCCAATGCAATCCATATGCCTACTATAGAATATTGTAATAATTGTTTAGCGAATTTTGTATGTAGAGGCTATATATTAATTACTTCTCTACTTCTCAAAATTACATGCATCTCCACTACACTGTATATGTAATTTAACTTATTAACATACCAACAGAGGATAAAATTCATAGAGAGTGTGCTTCTGAAAGGTCACCCAAGTTTCAAAGGTTAATAAAAAACAAACACAGGAAAATGCATTGACAAAGAAGTATCAGTCGCCAGTTCAAAGATACAATATTTAAAATAACTTGAATCACAATGGCAATCAAAGTAAGTTATAGAAACACAAAGATGTGCATTGTATCCTCAGGTGATTTTTTTAAATATTAGACATTGAAACCAGGGCAAACTCCATTCGCACGCCGTATAGAACAGGAAAGCAATAGTGAGTTTCACAAGCCCACACACACAACATATATGCTTATTCAGGATAAGGTAATTTTAAGATTATTCATGACAAAATATCTAAACATCTAAATTATTGTTATCTCGTAGAATTAGAGATGTTTGCATTCATCGTTCCACGGTTGTTTATATAATCGCTGCAATTTATTAGTCTCTAATTTTCTGTTTATATATCATAAACACTTACATTTACACTTTCAACTAAGTTTTGATAGCTAATAGAATACTTCCCTCGTTAAAACTATTTTATTGTAATCATATGTTGTTAAGCAATATTAAGAAATAATAACAGGAATAATATCTATCATCGTTAGCAATTTATTTTACTTTAATTTGTATTTGGGAAAATTAGATGCTCTACTATTAAAAAAAACTAAGTGTAGGAGAAACTTTAACAAAAATAAGTTCAAAGCAATGGTAATTTTGCGAAGTCTAATATATAGAATATAATTAAACATCATTTACCTATTTTCATTGTAATAAGAGACCTTCTTGGTGAAAGGGAATCATAATCGCGCCTATCCTTTGACACAAGTGGTTGTTATAAAATCATGTTTGCCATGATGACTGGAAAATTGAAAGCAAACGTATATGGACTAAGTGAAAAGAGTCTTCAATGCAACAAGTAAAGTCAATTGTGTGAGATAATGTGATAGTAAACGAAATGAGGCGAATATAATTAATGACGTTCTCAATTAGTAAAATTAATGTTAATAGTTCATGTGTTGAAACACGTTCGGACGAAGAAATCTCGTGTAATTGGGAGACAATGTATGGAGGAATGACCTCGGGTAAGACTAATCATTTCTAAAGACTATAAATCTGAAATTTAGATTTCGATATTTATTTCACTGAACAGGTATTTACCTTAAAAGTCCAGTACTCATGTTAATATGGTATTTAGACAATATGTAAATCTCTATTCTTTCAGGTTTATACTTATCAGAAAGTAGTAAACCAAAACATTTGGTAATTGGACATTTCCTGTAAATCAACAGGAGTCCGAAGATAATGTAGACTTTCATCAAATACTTGAAGATAAACTTGTAAATTGTTCATTCCGTGCTAATAATTTATATCTTGCCACACAATGTATTTGAATCTGAAAAATGTTCTTAAAGGATCAATTGTGTATTTTCGCCTTACAATTCCAAACAAAAACCGTAAAAAATTGTTTGTACAAAATCATATTGATATGGAAATATATAATATATAATTATGCTTTCTTACTGTTTTCATAAACAGTACAACTACATTGCTTTAAAATTGCTTTCAAGAGATTTTATCATAGAGCTTACATTATTTATTTCAGTCAAGTATTATTGATCGCTATTTATTGAATAAGATAACTGTTCTTAAAGACAGTCTCGCCCTTTGCCAATCAGTTCTACACTAGTATTTACGAGTATATTCTTGATCATAGTTACCTATATGAAGACCTACATCAACAAATGAATGCGTATAACCTTGAGTATTGATACACACGCGTGTAGGAGAGTGTGTGAGGAATATGTTTCAATATAATATTCAAAACATTTTCCATTCCATATCTAGAGTATGTTTATACATCGCCAGATATGATATGAATTGGTTTGTGGTATATTTGTAAAGGAAATACATTTATTCAGTTACAGTATACATTATACAAATAGTATAATGGTATAGATTATGTCGGAATAGAATTAACGTATACAGTAATAATGCATTGCCGGCTCTACTTGTAGCAAACGGAAAACTAACTTAAAATACTTATATAACTGGGGACCCGATGCTACTTAACATAAAAATTTGGGGGTCTAGAATAATCAGAAAGGTGACAAGGGAAATTGAGTATTTATGGTGACAGAAGGCAATGCTATTCACTTAACCGTTTCC
>JACXVO010046403.1:2333777-2347232 GCA_015501135.1 Hapalochlaena maculosa
TCTGAGTCGGTAGATGTCTTAGCACGCCGGGAGTGATATTTTGCGATATTTCGTCCAAGGCTGCATTCTTACATCAATTTCAACCTAGCTCAACTTAGACTTTCATCATTTTGGGGTCCATAAAATTAAGTACCAGATTCTTACTAGTGTTGATCTATTGTAGATTAAATCGCCTACATTATCTGTCCTTTATTGTCCTCTCTATGTGTTATGGGGTATTATAACTGACTCGTCCATCACTATAACAGTTGTGCATGCTGAGAGAATGATTATTTCACTATTATTCCACTCACGTTGCATTCAGCTTTTTTGGTTGCTAATACTCTCCATGTAATACACTATTTTTCTGTTTTTATTATTGTGTGATGTACTTCGACACCAAAACAACTTTAGCTACGTGGGATTCAGAGAAATATTACCGAGGAGGCCTAACTAAAAATCCAAAAATTAATACAACAAATTTGCAGCAAATTATTCAAGAAATCGCACAAGTATTATTCATATCTACACAAGAGATTCGAAT
This sequence comes from Hapalochlaena maculosa, assembly GCA_015501135.1. Taxonomy (NCBI): domain Eukaryota; kingdom Metazoa; phylum Mollusca; class Cephalopoda; order Octopoda; family Octopodidae; genus Hapalochlaena; species Hapalochlaena maculosa. Next base: position 2,334,301 of record JACXVO010046403.1, read on the forward strand.
ACGGCAGCGTTCGACAATAATTTGGCAGCAAATTATTCAAGAATTCACACAAAGATTATTCTATCTAAGCATAGAGTTTTTTCAAATACGCCTGCAATACGATAACTGGTGACATGAAACTTCGAGGATTCATGCAAGAATTATTCCAAGTAATTAAATAATTAAAATTCATGGACATCCTAGACGAATTCCGGGAAAACACAAAATTTCAAATAGTTTGTACAAATTTCAAACGAATTGCCGACTCAAAATTTATTCAAACTTTTAAAAACGTGGATTAGCACACCACAATTTGTTTCAGGATGAATTCGAAATGATATTTTTTTATCACGACAGATTGTTTTCCCCTCACTAGCGAACGAAAAAGCAAAAATTGGTGAAAACTCATATAAAAAAACAACTTTTGTTTGTAGTCGGATACGACGTAGAATATTCTTAATCGTTTATGAAGAAAAAAGTAAAAATATCGGATTTTTTTAAGTATTGATAACAACACGGTGAATCGTTCAGATTTGTTCTTTCAAAGAAAAAAAAATTCGTTGATTTCTTCTTGTATTGGAAATTTTCTTTGGTAGATGTTTTCTACGCCCTTCTAACAAAGACAGGATTCTCTTGAACTGTTGAGCAAAGACATATATTTATTGCTCTACTACACCTATAGTGTATTATTGTGTATATTAACAAGCATGGAGGACCTAAATTTAGCAATGCTACAGCTAATGAAAACTCATGCAGAACAACAAGAAGGGAAACAAAAATCCGAACTTTAATTGAGTGAAAGGCAACAAAAAGCCGACCTTGAATTGAGGGAAAGGCAACAAAAAGCAGATAAGGGAAAAAAAAGAATTTCTGTTAACTCAACAACTAAAATCGGAGGAACGGATATTGAGGTTTCCAAAACCGCGTTTTCACAGAGTGCACTGTGGAACGCCATTGAAACCTTTTCATATGTGCCTGAGGAAGATAAAACTTTTTCAACGTATTTTCAGAAGTATTAAGACCTCTCTACCATGTCGACTGTGGCAGTTCGACAAAGTAAAAAATGATTCGTGTACTTCAGAGCAAATTAGGTTCAGCTGAACATAGGGAATTTGTTGATATTATTCTACCGCGAAAAAACATGTGAACTACATTCAACGAAGCCGTAGAGCTTTTGTCTGAATTATTTAGTTCAAAAACATCAATACTCCATAAGAGGTGGAAATGCCTAAACCTCATGAAAAATGACCAAGAAGATTATTTTTCCTTTGCATACAGTGTAAATAAACTCTGCGATGAATTTAAACTAGCCGACCTCACCGCGGACTACTTTAAACGTCTAATTTTTGCACAGGGGTTGGTCTTCCCCAAAAAGCGCTGAGATCAGACGTCGAATATTTTTGAAACTCGAGAAAGAACCCGGGTTTACGCTTCAGAAATTGGCAGAGGATTGCTAGAGATTCGTTAAATTAAAGAAGACTCCCAAAATATCGAAAAAGGAGTTGCGTATGTTAAGAAACTGCACCAAAGACCGTGACAACCTGACACAAAAGGTCCGACTAAGACTAAAAAAAAATAAAACTGCCAACTAGCAGTGCTATCGTTGTGGAGAGCTGCACCTGAGCAACGAGTGCCCTTACTTGAACAAAAAGTGTTTCTCGTGCAATAAAACGTGTCATTGTAGCTCGAAATGTTGTTCGCGAAACAAAGTGAACAAAATTCAGATTGCTTCGCCCAATAACGAAGACGAAGTTAATAAACAGAAATATGTTATGGTGAACATATGCAATGAAAACATACAAATGCAACTAGATTCGGGATACGATCTATAGATCATAAATCTACAAACATGGAAAACACTAAATAAACCAACAATAACTCGAACTCGCCGACACACGATACGGCAACAGGCGAATACAATTAGAGGGGAAATTCTCTACTAACGTCTCGTTTTATGGAAAAAGAAAACAAAACTAATGCGTTCGTGTTAAAACACACCGAAAATCTCTTTGGTATAGACTGGATGGGGCAATTTAAATTGTGGGATGTGCCCATCAGTTCATTTTGCCAAAAAGTTCAAAGCACAACAGAAGTTGAAATCCTAACAGAATCGCTAAAGAATGATTTCCCACTAATATTCTCAGCGGCGTTGTGAAAATGCACAAAGATGAACGCTAAATTTCTGCTAAGGCAAAATGTCACAACAATATTCACGAAAAAGCGCTGCTATGGAACAAATCGATGAAGAATTTCAACGACTAGTCGACACTGGCATAGTATCGAAAATTGAAAGCAGCCTACGTTAAGAAAAGATCTAAGGCGATCAGTATTTGCGCTGATTTCTGTACAGGATTAAACGAGGCGATCGAAGATTATCATTACCCTTTACCATCTCCGGAAGAGGTATTCACGTAGTTGAACGGCGGACAAATTTTCTCCAAAATAGACCCTAGCGATGCGTATCTACAAGTTCCTGTAGATTAGAAGATTTCAAACATTCTTGGCATTAATACTCACAACGGACTCTTTAAATTAAATAAACTTGCGTTTGGACTAGAAATAGCACCAGCAATCTTCCAAGAGATGATGGATTCCATGTTACATGGCTCGCACTTCACACTGGCCTGCCTGTACGATATCATCGTGTCTAGCAGGTCTGGTGAAACACACCATCGCCATGTACAAGAATTGTTGGCAAGGATCAACAATTACGGTTTCAAAGTTAATGAAAGCAAAAGTGACTGTTTTCTGCACGAGATTAAATATCTTGTGCACATAATTAACAGACACAGCAGGAAACCGGACCCTCACCATGCCACTGCGATAAAATATATGCCGGCTCCCACAAACATATCCGAGCTACAGGGTGTTTTATGTCTGCCAAATTATTACTAGGTTTTTATTAAAAACATGTTTGATTTGAGGGCACCATTGAATAATTTGCTAAGAAATGACCAGCCCTGGAATTGGTCAATTGATTGCTAGACAGCTTTTGAAAAAATCAAGGAAGTACTTACTTCAGACTTATTCCTAACACACTATGACCCGAAACTAGAAATTGTCGTAGCTAGCGATGCACGTCCCTATGTTCTGGGGGCTTGCATGCTGCATAAGAAGGCCCAACGGCAAGCTGATGCCATTTGCCCATGCGTCACCTTCGTTATTACCGGCAGAGAGGTAATACTCTAAAATTGAGAAGAAAGCCCGCGCGATAATAGTCGCTGTAACAAAATTACATTGGTATATTTAAGGCGGTTTCTTCAAGCAACATACGGATCACAAACCCCTCATCACAATATTCGGCTCAAGAGATTAGAAATAAAGCGGAAAAGTATAACTTCATCATCACCACAAAAAATAAGATATTGGATGATAGTCAAAATGTGTCTAACAGTTATTCCATCATCGATAATGTACTAATGTACAATGACAGATTTGTAATTCCTTCCTCGCTACAAACAAGAATCTTAAAGGATTTCCACAAGGGACATTCGGGCAGGTGTCGAATGAAAGCTCTCATGCGTAATTTTGTTTTTTGGAACAACATGGACGCTGATATCAACTCAGCCGTGGAAGCGTGCAAAGAGCGTGCCTTATCTGCGAAATCATCAACTGTAGTCCATAAACTATGGCCTAAAACTGATTAACCCTGGGCGAGAATTCATTTAAATTTTGCCGGCCCGGTGGACAGATTTCACTATTTAATCGTAGTGGATACGTTTTCGAAATGGCCAGAGGTATTACAATGCCGAAAACCGACTTCAGAAGTGGTGATGAAGTTTCTATTCTAACTATTTTCTCGTTTTGGCGTTGTTGACTGCATCGTCAAAAATAACGGAATGCATTTCCATACGACCGTGTACACTGTATGCACACTATAAATCACATTACAACACAACCTTACCACCCACAGTGAAATGGCCAGGCGTAACGTTTTATGGATACGCTCAAATGCGTTTTGAAGAAAGCTAGCGGTACTCGGTCAGAAAAAGCGCTGCTACAATTCTTGCAAGTTTAAAGAATGACACAAAATAATAATGTCATGACAACCTCATCAACTGCCGAGGCCATGCTTTGCCACAAAATCCGATCAGTGTTTGATCAGCTGATCAATCTAAACCGATACCGCCCCAGGCAGCCCCAAAGAAAAAGTACGCCATTGGTGAAAGTGTGTTTTTCAAAACATATAAGAACAATCTGTCATACTGGGAGACAGGCGCAATAGAGAAACAAAATGCGTATCTGTAATTTATCTAATTCAAGGTCCATAATTTTTGCACAAAAGACATGTCAATCAACTGAGAACTAGAAAAATGAAAGACACAGAAGTGGAACCACAGCAGACAGAGCAACCGGAACCCATCGACACGGTCTACGATGTTTTTGATTTGAAAGCCCTGCAACCTGCGCCTGATAACCGCTGATCAGGCCGAAAATGAAAGATACATCAATCATCCCTAATAAAACCTAAGAGAAAAAATATGATCTCACAGAGTGAACATCTTGGGTGGGGGGGTGTTATGGGGTATTATGATAGACTCGTCCATCACTATAAAAGACAGTAACTCGTGCATTCTGGAAGAATGATAATTTCACTCAGTGTTCGAGCTGAGAATTGTAATATTCTGGTGCCACGTGGAATGAATTTATTTTCTTCGAAGTGAAATTTAAACTCTGCGGAGCAGGTTTGAATTAACATTGTGTTGGACAGTTCGTAATAGTTCATGTCGTATCTATTTATATATGTAATTTTGGTGCATCCATTTTAATTGTTTAACAAAAAAGTTGCGTTTAAAGTGAATTATTGTACAAAGCGAGCAGTTAAGGTGTGCCCATACAGGTAGAAAGATGAGTACTTACGCTATGGCAGCAGAAGCGAATAACGTTAAACCGTTTCTAGAAGTACGCGAAGCGACTCTAGATTGGGACGAGATAGAGAGAGCGAAGGACATAATGAAGAAATACGGCAAGTATGTTTACCTCATCATACCTGCCGAAACGACAGGGTTGATAGCCACAAAACAACGTTGTGCTACTGCATTATGAATTGTGCGACGAAAAAGATAGAAAATGTGCCGCTGGATGGAGTGGAAGAAATATTGAGTAATATGAAGAAAGAACTTGTCTTTATCAACCGGGCGAAGCGTTTTGGAATGATAGCGGTAAAGTTTGAAAAAGAAGAGTCAGCACAAAGATATGCCTGCGATAATATCGAAACAGAGAAGTGGTGTTTTTTCCCGTTATACCAGGGAAGATGTTTAGCAAGGTTTCCTGCTGGGGCACTGGAACCGGACATAAAAATTTAATGGGTCGCTGCGGCCATAACAAAATAAATTAAAACAGAACACCAAGTCGTAAATGCGAACAGAACCAAGATCATTAACTGGTTGGGGTATGGGGCAGAAATCGTTTTAGCCATTTCCGAGTCATATTTTCGTAATCTACCACAGGTCATTGTATGTAATGACAGGGAATTGAATGTATGTATTGAAGGAAGACCTCCACTATGCTACAATTGTAATAATACCGGGTACCTGAAGAAAAAAATACACAGAGCCGAAAATAGAAATTGAACAGGAGGAACGGAAATTACCAGAGCAACTCAATGAAAAGAACAAAACAGAACTAAGCAGAAAATGAGAAGGGGGAGAAAATCCCCTAAAATGGAAAAAAAATTAAAAAGGAAAGCAGAGCCCCAGACAAAACCAGCAATGGTGGAGAAAGATGTGATCGATAAAACACAAGAGAATATAGCCGAACCAGCAACAGAACAGCGACAAGATAAAGAGGAATTAGCGAGAATGGCGTTTGACATAGAGCGAGCTGTGTGGATATGAGCACATTTCGAGGAATTGACAGATTAAGATATGGAGGAGAAAATGGACCCGCTAAGCTGGAAAAATCGGATCTACATTGGAGATGCAAGAACGGAAGATAAATACTCCCTGGAATATATGGTGAAATTCCTAAGAAACAGACACATAGATTTTTATGTGAAGAAATATAAGATTAAAAAATGTAAAGAAGTGAAGGCCGATAGTCCGGATAAAAAGAATCCTGTTGTTTGACAGGCTGGACTATCGTCACCTTGAATCAATTTAGGTAACGCATTTTTTATTAAGAGTGGGTCGATTGATATCACAAAGCTGCGCGAAGGGAAGAAGGAAATAGCAGAAATGGATTTAGTTTTTAAAAAATACTTTTTTAAATAATTACTATCGATAAAGACAGTGTATGAACTTTGTTTTACGGACCGTACTTAGAGTAGGGTTCAATTCGTGTTCTAAGAATTTCATCGTATAATTCACATTCGTGCACTTTACATGTTATTTGTCCCTACAGTGGTGTCTTGTCTGTCCCAGTTTGTCCCCTCTGTGTTGAGCCCTGTGTAGCTAATGAAGAAATCGAAATGATTATTTCACTATTATTCCACTCACGTAGCACTCAGCTTGTCTGGTTGTTAACACTTTCCATGTAATACGCTATTTTTCCGTTACCCAAATCCGTTGATTGGTTTTTCTTATTGTGTGGGGAACTTCGACACCCCAACACTATGTTAGCCTCGTGTGGGCACTAAATAAACAAGTATCGTTTGAACGTCGGGCAAAATGTTTAGCGATATTTTGACTGTCGCTACGTTCTGATTTGAAATTCCGCCGAAGTCGAGTCATCCTTTCATCATTTAGGTGTCCATAACTTAAGTACCAGTCACGTATTGGGGTCAATCGAATCTAATTGCTCGGATAGAAATTGTCCTTGTTTCCCCCCCCCCCCATGTTATCTTCTTGTGGGTAATAAAGAAAAAAGAATTGGTAGCTCACTGGGTGAAATAGTGGTATTTCGCATGCCGTTATGTGCTCAGTTCGAATTCGGCTGAGGTTTACTTTTCCTTTCTTCCGATCGGGTGGATAAAATAAGTACCAGTTACATACCTGCGTAAATGTAATCGACTTAATTTGTTTGTCTGTTCTTATTTGTCACCTCTAAGTTTAGCATCCTGTGGGTAATAACGAAATATATAAATCTGTTGGGAATCAAGCACAATCATAACAAATTTACTGGTAATGATATTCGCGTATTATTTACCGTTAGCGCACTCATTTTTACATTTTTATTTCAAATTCCGCCGATTTAGACCTTCACCATTACAGCGACGATAATTTAAGTGGTAACCGAACACTAAGTTCCAAGCATCCCCCTCCACTACATCTTCATATTTTGCTTCTACAGTACGAAACGCAATGTTACTGGTCATAAGACTTAGCTTAAATTGTACGGTTAACTTACGAGCAACGATTTCACCATTATGAATGCGATAAAACACGTTCCTATATAGGTGCAGGAGTGGTCTCGTGGTAAGTAGTTTGTTTACTAGCCACGTGGTCCAGGGTTCAGTCCCACTACACGGCACCTTGGGCAAGTGTCTTCTATATATTTTGCGTTTAAAATACAGTATTTATCCACGTTAAATTAGGAATGTCGCTTACATTGTAATAATACAAATCTGTGAGTGACGTTCATGCATATGCACGATATGCATATACATAATAATTTAAAATGAACAATTCTGTAATTGTGCGTAATAGCTATTTCATTCACATATTCAGAACCTAAAGTATAACGATATAATTATAAACATATCCTAAATTCAATTAAAGTTAAAAGCTGTTTTCCTAAATACATGTTACTGTTATCGATTTAACTTAAATATGTATAAAGTTATATCATTTTACTGTCGACGTCTTTTTATCCCAATATTCAGTTAACTAAACTTTTAAAATATGTTAAAGGTTCCTTATGGTAAAACTCATAAAAACGCTCTTGCATAAGCGTAAATTATATGAGAAGAGAGGTTTAAAATATAGATATAATTTGAAAGTAGGTACCATGATTTTTGGAAACATATATTCAGAATCAATATCTTGAAAGTGCATAAGTTGCACGTACGCTTAGTCACGTGATAGAAGTCGTATTTATTGCATACTTATGGGATATGATTGTTTAAAAAAATATTATATAACTTAGTACAATACAGAATGGACGAATTACAACGTTAGTACAATGGCAAGAATAATAAAAATATTTCCATTCGTCATAGATGTTCACATTGCCCCACCATACAATGACATTTGAACAATGAAACAAAATCAGAATTTCTCATAATATTCTAAGTTAAACATATAACATTAAAACTCTTTCTAGTAAAGTTATTGAATTTTCAATGAAGTTATTTCTGTAACTATTTTGAGTACGGTAAACCTAATATAAAATATCTTAAATCTAAAACAACATTTTAAGAGAAAACAAAATAATTGAGTTGTCCGAAATAGTCTCCGTTTATTGAAAATAGCATTTCAACATTACATCATCAAAAAATTGTTTCCAATAAGATGAGATTGAAAATATGTGTGGAATTGACTTCCGTCAGCAATTTCTACCATCTAATTCTATTCACTTAGCTAATGTCAATGACATTTCAATGACATTGCTACGATGATACGTATGCATGCTAGGTACATATATGTCTGCAAGTGTTTATGTATATATGCGTGTTTCTTAAATTATGAATGGCCTTATAATTCTCAGTTCAATCAATTGGGAGCTGAGAACATGTGTTGCAGTTAAAAACGGTTTTGATACAATTCTAAATTTTCTTTTACTCCCCTGTTTGTACATAAAATCTATGTCCCAACCATACTAAACTATAGCGAAAATTTATATATATAATATTTGAATGGTTTCTACTAATTGAAAATGTATTACGATGATGTATTTTCTTTTCAAAAGTCAGCTATTTCAATTTGTAATGGAATTATATTTATACCATCATTTTCTACATGAATTCCATATTTGACAAGGTATATCTACAGGTTTTACACATTTCAGGTAAAATGTAATGATATATAGGATCACAAACATTTATGCAATATTTTGAAATGAATTCTCTTGAAGAATTTAACCGGGAAAAATCTCAAAATTCTTAATTCCATTTAATCTTTAATTCTTTCATTTAATATTCAAATGAAGAATACATTTACATGTATGCATAAAACTAATTTATTTACGTGTTGTTAATTAATTTTAGCGGCATATTATGTGCTACCTGAAGTGGAACTCTAAGTGAATGCTTACTTTAAAATAGCTGAATAACGTGCTGCATATATTGATAATTAATATTAATATACAATATCATAGTAAACATATCACTCAGTAGTTTTGTCAACTTACGGAGGCAAGTTTGAAAGTAGTGTAACTCATAAAATAATCAATTTTATTCAGTGTGGTTTACTTCAAATTCCTTGGTGTCGTATGACTCGAAGATAGCATTCTCTCAGGAAAGAGACATCAGCAATGATTGCGGGGTGGTACTTGTTAAAACTTTCCACCGTATTCTCGGAGGAAATTTTCATGCAAGCAACAAAATATTACATTTATACGGAATGTCTTTCTCTTTAACAGTGTGAAGATCATCAAAAAGTGAAAAGCGACACTAACGATACAACGTATCAAATTTTGATAGAGCTGCCTATGCATGAACAACGAAAATTTGCAGACATACAACCTATACTAAGCAAACGAAATCAATCTCTCTTGTCTAAGCATTCAATACTCAAACGGGGAATGTATTTATGAATTAATGCTGAAATATAATTTGTCTAAAGGACTCTCTGCACCAGGCTCGATATGAAACGTATGCATATTTTTGCTATATAATTTTTGCAATATGATACAGATCTATGCCAGAGTACAAAACGCACACAAACAAAATGCAGATCCCGACAGAAAAGAATATTCTTCAGAGACGGTGGCCAAACAAACCTCTCAAGAGTAATGGAAAATTCCATTGCTGAAAAGATAGATTAAGGCTTAGACTGCCATAAAACACCATGGATAAATTAGAGCTCTTAAGGCATCTTGTTTCAATAAAATTTCAATAAAATTCCCTATAATTGTACTCAAGAAACGGTCTCAGTAAAGTAAGATAACCACTATCAGCCACCATTCCCGGATGAAGTATACGTCAAAGGAAACCCAATGAAAGTAAGTAAAGTGCTAAACAGATAGTAGTTAAAGAATGTTCACACGCCTCGGAAGAGCAGGTTAACCAGCAAAATCCCATTGTCACTACGCATTTAAACACAGCGTCAGTAATAATTCCATCAACGTCAAGTCAGAAGTAACATCGTCCGTAGACGAAGTAGACGTTCACGCAACTGCTGAGTCTGAACGGTTCTCTGGAATTCATCTCTAAACGGCTAAATGACCCCAAGGAAAAAACTGTAACGTTCATTTTTTCAAAACATACTGGTACTTCAAAATCTTCCATGTTAATTTATTGATATAATGATATGCCAAATCACTAAGGGAAGAAGCCAAGTAACAGTCAAATACTATATAACTATTCCATTCTGACTACACATTTAAGCAGCATTATGAAACAAATAGCCAAATGAGTCATAACTGTTCTTTGAAAAGTGTAACCTAATGAGTGATGCGCAGTGTATTTTCTAACAACGTAGAAACTTCCCAGTACCGCTCATTAAAAACTGCGACCTTTTGTCAAAGCGTTTGCTCAAGATCATACATATGTTAGAGTTATACAAGGTTGAGTTTCCTAAATATTTTGGTAAAGTCGCCCGGTTAGGATTTATCACAAACTGTGTGATCTCAAAACGTTGATGTATGCATTGAGGTTGTTTTAAAACATAGACGTCAGGTAGCAGTTGTCATTGAAATCAACTCTAAGGAAACATATTTAAAGAGTGGTATTCAACAGCTAATTCTATTAGGGTTCTTTAAGCAACCAATGGTGCTAAGGTAATAGCATTTCTAGGTATGTAGATGATGCACAAATTTACAAGAGAGTGTAAAAACCTGGAGATGTATCGCAATATCAAGTGCAACGCAGTGCTATATATGATTGGCCTGCGAACAAAGCCATTCATTTCAATGTTGGAAAATTCCAGCACATGAACTTGGAAGAAATATTGAAGGGGTTATAGACGAAAGAAGGTCTACTGCAGGACGAGTTCACTTTTTTTATATTTCATGGTACATATTCCAACTATTGCACACAAATATGGTCCCAATTCACTGTAAATTAGCGATGAACTTCGAACAAAATTATCGAAGTTGCCCGAATATTACATAAATTTGGGAAAGCTATAAATACAAAAAAAGCCGAAATAATTAACGATCCTCCTAATAAAGGAAACAAGATAGATATAGTCCGATATTAATCAATGGATATTTTTTGAAAGAAAAAAATAAAAGAGGATTTGACTTTAAAATTTACCGAAACACTAGACAGGGGCTCCATTAGATAGAGTCCATGAGTACAATATCATCAACATGCAGAGTCCGATACTGGAGAAGCCTACATTTCAAAGGAGAACTACTTTCAAGTATCTTCTTAAAAAGCTGAATGGCATACATGAGTTATACATGGGTATTTTCAAAACCCGATTAAATGAATCTTCATTGGTGCCGCAAACTCAATTTTGTGCCGCAAAATGAAATTATCAGATTCACCAAATGCCACATAGGGGATGAGCTGTCAAGTAATGATATTGCAAAACTAACGGTGGTACTTCAGTATGTCCACATATGAAACCTGTGAAACAATAAGCCAAAATTAATTAATATCTTAGTGGTATTTTTTGTATTTCTCAAATGAATGTAAGATAGATTTTAGCACATACGCATGTTCCTATCCGCCTTTTTAACATTAGAATTAACTACGTATAACATAAACATGTTTAGGTTATATGCCTATATTGTGAGCTTTATTTTAGCTACTTTTATTGGATTAAATATAAAAGTATATCTTTAGATGTCCCGGATAAAAAAGATATTCATAATGATATGGTTGAACACGTTCGGAAATATATAAGCTTTTCTACAACATTCTTATTCAAGAGAACAAGAAATAGATAATAGACAAGGAATAAAGATTATAGATGAAAAACAGCCAAATTACTCATTTATCAACTCATTATACTCGTTTGATCCCTAGATCGTAAACGATGAATATGAAAATTGATATCGAATGTATAATCGTTTAAAGTTAGAAATAGGAAGAATAGGTAGCATTGGAACACTAGATGTTAGGCGTATAATAATTGGTGTGTTGTCAACGGAAAGCTTAGATATAAGCAAATAAATGAAGAACATTGAAGTAGAATTTCCCGCAGAGCACTTAGAGAGAATGTATCTCTTAGAGGCAGCAAGGATTATCTGGAGAGTTCTAAGTAATTGAAAGAGTGCTGACGTTCTGTTGGATACTTGTGGATACGTTAGAGGCAATAACGTGTTATTCATATTATTCCTACCAGGTAACAGCACGAACATGATCCGAGCTATTGACAGTCATTGATCACAGCCTTAAATAATAATAATAATAGTAATGATAATAATAATAATAATAATAATAATAATAATAATAATAATAATAACAATAATAATAATAAAAGCAACCATATTAATCAACAACTGTAATAATAATAATAATGATAACAATGATGATGATAAAAATAATAATAATAATAATAATAATAATAATAATAATAAATATAATAATAATGATAGTAATAATAATAACAACAACAACACCAACAACAAAAACAATAGTCTTAACAATAATAATAATGCATGTTATAACATATATTTTGGAGCAATATATTGAGAGTTTAATGAATCATCATAGATGAAACTCCAACAGATTAACTGGAGGACAAGTTGTAATTAGTTGTTCAATAAACAACGCATTTGGATTTCCATGGGACGGTGGTATACTTGAGGCAGAATTTTGCTTCTAGGAATATGACAACTCCTGCAGAGATGCGAATATTGCGTATTCTGTAGCAAAGTCTACCAACAACGCCAAAGGTTGCAAATACAACATATTTTCTGTTCTGCATCTCCATACATGTTTCAATTATTACTAATTATAT